>PVJI01016644.1:0-37740 GCA_004026765.1 Micronycteris hirsuta | reverse complement strand
CTAACAATAGCCGGGGAGTGGGGGCAATGGGGAGAAGGGTCTTCAGGAACCACTATAGAGGTCACATGGACAGAACCAAGGGTGGAGAGGGAGGCAGGGAAGGGAGGTGGTATTGGAGGGGGAGGGGAGGGGAGAGTTTGCAGACAACTGTCATTGAATAACAATAAAGTGAAAAAAAAAGGCTTATTTAATTTCCCTAGCTATGGCCACTGTACTCTGAATCTTTACTTCTTTAACACTCAGTGGACCAAGTTGTCATTAAAATGCACATTTCATTCAGAATATTACTTTGTTCTGAAATATCTTTATTCCTATACTTTATTCTTACTTTTTAAATAGAGTTTAAACTATTCTAGAGTGAAAATAATTTCTTGTGTTTGTTTTTATTCTTTCTCCATCATTTCGTATAAAGCCTTGGTAATAGCTAACATTCAATAAATCACCACCACCTATAAATTTTACTAATGTGTCATATATGTGATGCTTATTATAGGACATAAAATTTAGATATCTTTTATCTTCATTCAAATTAATTGAGTCATATCATTTTACAATGATATGAGTCCTAGTGATATGTCATATATTCAGAAATAGTGGCTTTTGGATGCATTCCAGGTTAGGATAAATGCCTAAGTTTCTTTAGATGACCCAATTCAAATTGTGGAGATAATTGATAGTTTTTTAGTGTCCTAAGTCCTCATACTACTATTATGGGACTTCTCTCAGAGAAATACGTTTTTATATTTTTTCCTTTCTTTTCAGGGTAATCGAAGTGTCTCTCCTTATCACCTTGAAGCATTATTCCACCACTCATTACAACCAAAACAAACAAGAAAAAGAAACAAACAAAAACACATATGATACGTTGGCTAATACCTCTCAGCAATTTTTCTAGCATAAAGTATAGTGTTCATTTGATGAAAAATTTCTATTTCAAGTCCTTTATTTGGACTGCCCCATTGCCTTTCTCTCAAGCTGCCTTAGGATCAAGGGTCATGAGAACACCTCATAGAGAAGACCTCTTTTCTACTTTTTTTAATTGAGAAAGGTTATTTTCCCTTCCTTCCTTCCTTTTTTCCTTCCTTCCTTCCTTCCTTCCTTCCTTCCTTCCTTCCTTCCTTCCTTCCCTCCTTTCTTCCTCCCTCCCTCCCTCTCTCCCTCTTTCTTTCTTTCTTTCTTTCTTTCTTTCTTTCTTTCTTTCTTTCTTTCTTTCTTTCTCTCTCTCTCTCTCTCTCTCTCTCTCTCTCTTTCTTTCTTTCTTTCTTTCCTCTTTCATCTGGTGCTTGCTCTGGCTGGTGTGGCTCAGTAGATGGAGTGCCGGACCAGGAACCTAAATGTCGCTGGTTCAATTCCCAGTCAGGGCACATGCTTGGGTTGGGGGCCAGGTCCCCATTAGGGTGTGTGTGACAGGTGACCACACATTGATGTTTCTCTCTCCTTCCCTCCCTTCCCCTCTCTCTAAAAATAAGTAAATAATTTTTAAAAAAAAAAGTCTGATTCTTGTTTTAGAATGCACAGAGATGTGCACAGCATTTGCTTTTATTCGGGGTCATGTTAAGCAAGTAAAAGGCACTCAGTGATGAATACATATTAAGGTTTCAATTTCTAAATTTATATGTGAAGGCTAATCGTATATAATATATTTGGTCATTAACAAAAATTATTATTGGAAGTATTATTTATCTCACTTATTCAACTTAGAGCACTAACAAATATTCCCATGAAAGGATGAATGGTACCTACAGTGATATTTGTTAAATAGGCAGAGGTAAGAACGGTTGGGAGTGTAAAAGAAGTACGTTTGCAGATGTTTGGGGAGAAAAATCCTTTATGGAAGAGACAAGGTTTCAGCAAATGCTGAAAGGCTACAACAGCAGAAAAAATAGAATGACCATTCTATGTAGCGGTGATTTTGACCAGTGTGCCTCCAAGAAGGGGGACATGGGGACATCTGTTCCAGGATAAGCAATAAAAATAATGAAAAACAAAGAAAAACCTAACGATGCCATACCTGACTATTTGGTCAGGGGCACTGCCCTCTTTTCCCTTAGATTGTGAAATTAAAAAAAAAAAAAAGACGGCCCAGACGACAACAGCCACCCAGCGTGAATGAATCAAAATTATACCTATTTGTGTGTGTGTGTGTGTGTCAGATTGGCAAAAAGCATATTTATTTTGGTGGGCTGCAGAATTTTAGTAATTAGTTTATGCGTGCCCTGAGAGGAAGAAGGTTGCTATATAGGGTTTTCTGTAGGTTCATGTGGCTGATTAAGTGCATTGGACTGGAAAATGCAGTGGAGCTGAGGAAGAGAGAAGGCACAAATAAGAACTGGATCGAAAACAGAGAATACGAACCTGAAGCCACAAATATGTTTAATTTAGCTCACACTGAATTAGTCCCAATGCATACAAATTGCAGGCTTCACATAAGAATCCTATTTTCATCTTCTTTTTACAAAGCACGCTGCAACCCTAGGAAGCTTGCCCTCTTGGCAGCTAATTACAGGCTATCCGCTCTCCATGCAGTGGGTTCTCTAGAGCTCCTCTTCATTCCTACATGGTAATTTTTTTCATAAACTTACTTGTGTGGGCCCTGTAGACACTTGAATTTACAAGTCCTGGTTTAAAGGACTTTATCTTTCATCAACTAGGTGGTACCAGTCTCCCTTTCTACCTGATTCTATGTGGTTACTAACTTGGGATAGCAAATTGTACCCAAATCAGAATAACCATCATTATTATCAAGAGAGCATGTTAAAAATGTGGATTTTAGTACTTTCCCTGCAGTAGATTCAGCGGGGAACATTAGAGACACACATTTAACAAGTGTCCAAATGATTCACATGAATTTATTCTCTAACAGACTTTGGAAATTACTGAATGGGGATAAAGCACGAGGTACATTTAGCCAATTCTTACGTAGAAGAGACTGAGCCTAAGCTCCTTCTAATTTATTCACAAATGTGACTGTAATAGCTTTGGCTTCTTGCCAGTGGTCCTGGGAATCTTGAGTTATCCCATTGGGTACTCTGGTAATGAATGTTACCAGAGTGCATATCATATGAATACTGAATATAAATTTAAGGAAGCCTTATTATCATTTTTTAAAATACCTGCCCTCTATGTATTAAAAGCCTAATATCAGAGAAGAGATATGTCATTGTAATTAATCATCACTATCTATTGATATTAAGTCCCTATTATTAAGAATTTTCAAGATGGAGGCTATCTAGTCCAAATCAGAAACGGAGCCCCAAAGGCTCAAGGGATTAAAGAACTGACTCAGGGTCACACAGATCGGCAGTGAGTGGTAAGTTGGTCTGAGATGCCAGTCTTCTGGGGTTTTGACCTTGGTTCCACTGCAGCAATTCACACCAGGTTCAAAGAACAGATGATGATGTGCGCATTCGAGGGGACCAGGCTGTTTAGGGAGGGTTGAGTTCACAGTTACAGTGGCACAGGTAACAGGTGCTATTAATACATTCTTCCACTTTCCACCCCTTCTGGCATAAGAAGAATCCAAGTATGCAATTTAGCCTACTTTTACTAACTGAAAATATTAGTTTAAGATGTGTATATTAGAGAGTCAAATAATAAAATTATATCAAATAATATTAATTTTTATGTTTAGATAGGAAACAAAATTTAAAATAGGACTAATTTACAAAAACAAACCAACTATCTTATAAAAATAGTTACATATAGAGGATAAAATTGGCAGGTTAATGTAACATTCCCTATGAGCCACCAGATGTCACTATAATAGGCATTATGTATCACTTTATATTAAGATTATTAGAGATTTTAGCTTTAAACAATATTAACAATTTTGAGTCCATGATCGTTGTGTATATTTTGAAAAATACTTTTATATTTTTATAAAGCATATTTCATCATTGTTTTTTAATAACTGATGACATGAGAAAATAAAATAAAGAAATAAGAAAGATTGTGCTTAGTTTACATATATGGATTTGGGAAAAACACATTTCAGAAAGAAAAAAAAAACTGAAAGTCTAATCTCTTCCAAAAATCTGATGGTTCTAAAAAGTATGTCTTTGTTCAGAATTGAAACTCTAATGCAATGTAATGTTACAATAATTAATTCAGTCACATTTAAAAACCAGTAACTAATATTTTCAGGACTTTAAGTAGATACTACAAGAAATAACTATGAATAGGACATAAAAGTTCTTGTCAAGGGACTTAAAATCAGTTGTAGATGTAAAAGCTAAACTAAAGTGAAATTAAAACTACATGGGAATGAAATGGAAAGAAAGTGTGTTATTTAAGTTGGTGATTGGAAAAGTAAAAGTTTTTTAACCGAATGAAGGAAGAAATAAAACAAAGACACTTGTGCACATACACAATATATTCAGTCAGGCGATTGCATGGCTGCAGAGTAGGAATTATGGTGAATAGTAATAGGTTTTAAGTCTGGACAGGTGTAATTGATGTTTGGTGTAATTGATGAGGAAGTTTGAATGGACATATTGTCCTTTAACTTGAAAATCATAAGGATCAACCTTATTAATACTTTCTGATAAAGGGACTCTTATGATACAATTACTGTTTTGTGATCACTGGCCATGTGACTATTGATGCGTGGGCTGGAGGTGAAAGAGATCTGAATTGGGATGCCATTTAGGAGACTCTTGGAAAAAGGGAATGCCCTGGGTAGAAAAAAGGGAGGAGGACATGATATAGAGAAAATATATCCTAATAAGAGTTCTAGAGGCTATGGAACTTGCCAGAAAATTTTGTTTTTTTTTAAAGTATGTCACCAGCCTTTATGAGAAATTCTTTTCAGGAAGCCCATTAAATTTTGTTGGTGATGGGCTTAGATTTTTTTAAAAAATTAAAATTATGTTAGTATTTAAAGGACCTAAATCCTCCAAAGATTTATGTGATTATTATTACTACTACTATTATTAATAATAAAACGTCTGCAGTTTTAGAAAATCTAAAACTATTTTATATAGTAGAGCACTGTCATTTCTAGAACTTAATGACTCCAAATACTACTAATGGATTACAAACAACATTCAAATGTGAAAAAAGAAAGTTGATTGACATGAAATCTTAGGACAATACTGAAATAACTTCTTCTTCAAAATTTATCCCCAGCTGTCCTTGCACAATGCCTGAAATACTTCCCAACCTATTAAAGATTCGGTCCCCTTCGTTAAAGTATTACATTTCTAGGACTGCACTCATCTGTGCAACAAACATTGATTGCCTACTGTGGGTCAGGACTCTGTAGGTTCCTGGGGATACAAAGAAAGGAAATAAGATCCTTGTGTTCAAGGACTGCATAGTTCTACGATGGAGATAGTCCTGTAAATAAACAATTTCCATTCAATGCAAAGTATACTTATTTCTTTGGAAACATAAAGAAAGAATGTACTAACTCTGGAGGAAGAAGGGAGTTGTGAAATGGTGCCCAGGAAAAGTGATGCTTGGGGTATCTTGAAAAATAAAATAATCCTCGAGGTAGGACCAGCCTAGTGAGCTGGTATCATATGGTTTATTGCAAAACTGACAAGGCAGAGTGACCATCCGTCCCAGTTTCCCTGATGGTGGTTGGTTTTGACTTACTGGCCCCCTTTTACTCTTTAAAAAAGTGCTATTTTGGATAATAATTTTATTTATATGATAAAACATAAAGCCATGGCATAGGCAGCTGCGATTCACTTGTCACCAAGATCAGTAAGGCCAGTAGATCCAGGGGCAAAATGTAGTATAATGACAGAATTGACAAAGAGCCAGTGGCTAGGAAAGGCAAGGGAAATAGAATAAGGATCAAGGTGTTGTAAGGTGCTGTTCACCAAAAACATGACGGAGCTATTGGCATATTTTCTAATGGGATATGGAAGAAAAGGGAGATTTGGAAGTACAGTAATAGAATGCAGTGTTCAACTGCAGGATGTTGGGAAAGCATGCAAAGCTTTATAGAGCTAATTATGAACTATAAAACAAAGGCTAATATTTATTCAGTGTCTACTGTGCTTCAGGTACTATACTAACCCCTTGATAAAAAATAACCCTATTAATTTTTAGAATACCCATATGAGGCATGTGATAGTCATTAATGATGTTCCCTGAATAGTTTATGCTTTTTAACTTCCGGGCACTTGGTCAGATTTTTTTTTTTTTTTTATAACTCCTGGGGTTGAGTAGGGTCATATGATTAGTTATGGACAAAAACTTGTGAGCAGAATTTATAGTCATTTCCTGTGGGCGGAGAATTTAATCTCCTGTTTGAGACTCCAGAGCTCTATTTTTTCCTACATTTCGGCAACCAAATAATCCATATGGTGGTCACTCCATTCAGCTGGCTCCAGCAACAAGGAAGAAAACTGCGTGCAGCAGAGCCTCAGCTGACCCTTGGTTGACAACATGTAACTTCAGCAAGAAATGTCTTCTGTGGTTTTAGTTCCTTGAGATTTTGGGGTGGTTTGTTGTGGCAGCATAATATAGCTTAGATGTATTGGTACCAGATACATATTATTTTTATATCCATATTACCCACGGGGAAACCAACACTCAAAGGTTTAAGTAACTTTCCTAACGTTATGGAGTTGTCGAGTAGATCCAAGATTAGCAGCAAGGAAGTCTGAATAGATGAAGGCTTCCAGACACTACTAATGTACAATATCCCAAACCCTAAACCTTAATCCTGTTTATTGTAAATGAACCATAGTTCTGATCACATCCTTTCTCCTTTTGTTTCCAATCTTAAATTTGGTTACTGTAGCCTTTCATCCAGAACAGACAAAGAAAAAAATCCAAAAGCAAGAAAAAAAAAAGAGAAAACAAACTTTAGGAAATTTGTTTATTTTTCTTTACTTTGAAGTGAACCTCATAACTCTAATGAATAAGCAAAATGTAGTATACTCGGTGAGGATTATGGAGCAGTTACAGAGAACTATTTGTAACCTAAGAGCAAGGATGGCAAAAGTAAAAAACAGAGTTACGTAAGAACACGTTATCCATGTTAAACTACGTGCACATAACCTAATACATAATTTGTGAGAACACGATATAATAAAAAGGTACATATTCAAGTGGTTGTCCATTTAGGGAGTAGTGAGAGTGGTTAAAGAACAAGGATGAAATGAAAGTTTTAAAAAATAGATAAATCAACAACCAACCAGTTCACAAGAGTAGAGACTTACATAGACGTAGGATGATAATGTTCTGTGAACTGAATATATCTCAACCTTGTTTGAACTTCAAGTTTATAAACAGGAGCAAAAATCAAATTTCACATGAGCTGGAGTATTAGCCCATCTGACCACCAGTCACATTTTCAGACAATAATCACATTGGAAAATTTTCAAAGGCACACACCATTTGAAAAATTCCACATATATATATATATATATATAACAAGACTAGTGTGTATACAGAATAAATTGAAAAATCTTGGCAAAAATGAATGACTTACCCAACTGTTTCAACTGGCTCAGACCTTAGTTATCTATTGACAGATCAGCTCCTCCGAAAAGCATGAAGATCTCTACAGAAACCCTTCATTATCCCATGCATAGATACAGACTTTTTTTTTTGTTGCCTTCATGCATCTTTTACATCTATAGTTTGTTTTTCTTTAGATGTTCATTGTTTGTAGGTTATGTAAAGGTCTTGTAGAAGTCTGGCAAGCTTAAATGCTGGGGAATTTAAGCTCCGGTTAGGTGCATCTTAATGCCATTGGGGGGTTTTTGCTGCAAGGTGGTCTGAAATTGTGACAGAAGCTGTGTCTCAAGCTGTTTGTGTGGTCAGCCCTGGAGCTCTGAGAGGCTAGTACCTGCTTTTACTTATTTATACGTAGGGTTACCAAATACAGATGCCAGTGGTGACTATAAGTTCAAGAGAAGAGAGGATAAGAGCTTAGGCTTAACCTACAGGGGAACCTGAGGAGTAGAGCCCTGGAGTCCAGGGTGGAGAGGGAGAAGAAAGAGGAGGAAGAAAAAAGGCAGAGAGATCAGGCCTGATCATCCTTTTCCCGAAGCCAATGAAATTGGAGAAGAGGAGCCTCAGAGAGCACGACCATTCCCTAACAAAGCAGGGATAAAGTGGACCAGCCACAGTGTCACCACATTTTTCCAGAGTTCACAAACCAGCAAATCCAAATCTGCAGTGAGAAAAATACTCATGCAGAGTCCTACCCTATCATTATCATCAAGGTGAAGATATGACAGGAAATATATGATAAACCTACAAGCAGGTAGTTATTTTTGATACTCAGAAATCTAAGTAGAGACTTCATCATATTTAGTTGTAATATTCTAACTTTATGTGAAAGTGTGGCTATATACTTTTCTTTTATTGTTATGACCTAAAAAGATGAAAATGATGAACAGGCTTTATCCTATTATGAAAGAGTTAACAGTAAAAGTAGAGGCTCAGGGAGACCCTTCTTTCCTGGAAAGTGCTGAGGAATCAAGTTACAGAAAATGCTAGGCTTGGAAGTTACCTCAGGAGAGCAGAAACCGAAGGGAACCTGGGCTCCGCAAGTGAAAAATCTTGATATTTACTGTAAGTGTGAAGTCAACATATGCATTCACCAGGAGCCAGCTGAAACAGACTCACTTCCTGTGCAATTTTGATTATTGGGAATTGCCAGCACACCATAAGCAGTTTTAATTAGAGGAAACGTATCTTCTTGTCACATTTGATTTGTAAGCAAATGTTGCTTGTTTTTTCTTTTATGAACAGAGCATTTTTACTGAATTAATTATCTTTCAGTTACATTTGTAAAATAAAAAACAATGACCATTTGACTTTCCAGACTCTTACTCTACAAAGCATGACTCATTGTGGAAGCAAAATGCTTTTTTTTAAAACCATCTTCCTTTCTTAAGTCATTTCTTTAAGTCTTTATATCTGACTAAACATTAAGCTAGCCAAGAATGACACATTTTCTTGTATAAGGTAGAACTCAAATGTTCCCTTTTAGAAACATCTAAATAGCAAAAACTACACTCCAAATACACGCAATGTTGCATCATCGATGTAGCATGTGAATCTTCTGTTAGATGAGAAAAACGTAGCAGGCTCAATATCATAGAAACAAAAAGAGACTTCAGAGATGGCCAGATTGGAACTAGACTTCCCATAAGTGACTTACTACCTGTCTCAATTCACAATATCCTGGAAGGTAAACTGCTTCAAAAGCGTGTGCTTAAACAGCACATAGAATACATTCTAGCGCAGCAAACGGATGCATGAATTCAACTCTCACCATCACTCTTCTCATTTAGTTCTCATCAGAGGAAGGAATTCGCCCAATCCTTTGAGAATTGGTCTCTCGTCTATACAATGATTTTTAACAATGGTCATTTTTAGATTTACTATTTTATGGTTTTAGTTCTCTCTTTTATTTCTTTGAATGATTGTTAAAGTTTATATTTATTAAAAATTTTTCAAAAATAATCATGTTCGCCCTGGCTGGTGTAGCTCAGTGGATTAAGTGTGAGCTGTGAACCAAAGGGTCACCGGTTCGATTCCCAGTCAGGGCACATGCCTGGGTTGCAGGCCAGGTCCCCAGAGGGGGCCACATGAGAGGCAACCACACATTGATGTTTCTTTCCCTCTCTTTCTCCCTCCCTTCCCTTCTGTCTAAAATTAAATAAATAAAATCTTTAAAAAAATTATGTTCGAGGTAAAAGCATGTCCCCTGTGTCTCTGTATTTTAGAAAATGGAAGTCTGTGATTGAATTAGTGCCCTGGGTATCATACATTTTTAATTAAATATTTGAAGATTGGTACTTGATAGAAACCACATTTATTCTATGCCTCGTTCCTTCTCCCCACCCCGTAATAACATTTTCCTGATATAAGAGGAGCCTACGCCAGATTTTAAGGGGACAAAGAACAAAGAGAAGTTTCTGGTGGAAGACTGAGACACTTGGGAAATGACCTGGCTGAGTCTTCCGCAAGTGCTCTTCCGCCTACATGGAATTGTGAAGTGTGTGGAGCGAGGGGGCTGGCAGTGTCCCAGGAAGTCTGTGAATCTGTGATGAGAACCTGTGTGCCTTCGATGCTGAAAGATTCCCTAGACTTTAGGGAAATGATCATCTTTTTGTTAGCTGCTCCTGTTTCTCTAAATATACCTGAAGTAGTTGAATTTGAAAAATGAAGAAAGGGATTTTTTAACCAGTTTTGAGGACTTGCTAATAAAAATCATGATGGCAATAGCTACCACTGACTTGGTAGCTTCTATGTGTAAGGTCCAGTCGCTTTTCATATATTATTTCTAATTCTCATTAAAACTCAATTAAGATGTTTTACCCTTATTTTATAGAAGACAAACCTGAAGCTCAGAGATGTTCAATAACTTGCCCAAGTTTATAGAGCTTATAAAATTAAACCTAGATTTAAACATGTCTTTTCTGGCTTGTCAGTACATGGTTTTTCTGCTATTCAACACTGCCTCCTTTCCACAAAATTACAACTATATTTTATGAGTAACACCTTCATGGCAGAATCTTAATAATCTAGGTAATAGGATAGACCATCAATTCAACATTTTTTTAAACTAGTAAAGATTAGCTGTCTTCAAAATAATACCAAGTGATTTCCATTTATTTCTTCACTCAGTCAACTAATACTGTCTTTGTGCTCTGTGCAATTTTCTACTATCACCATAATGGAAATATCAAATAGTAAGTGAGCAGAGCCTAGGGTATTGCAATAAAAATCTAAACCTTACTACACCCATCATAAAGAATAGGTGGCTGTACAGACCTTGCTTCAGAAAAAAGAACAAACAAAAAATCAAAATAGAAAGCTAGGGGGAAATGTTTCAGTTCAGAAGGTGAAAATCAATGTTCTGAGGATAGGTAAATTATTACATTGGGATTATTAAAATAAACTAAAATACTTTAAAGTTTCAACTAAATATTAAAAACTATGATCTGAGACAAAAAAAAAAAAAGAGTACTCTGAGAAGAAAATGTTGAGAACCAAAAACACAGTAAGCAAATTAAAAGCACAGTATAAACACTGACTAGGTGACTCTTATTTACCTGGGTATAATGACAGCTATCCTCTTCCATCAAAAATGTTTTTACAGTTTTTGCTAATTTTTAGTAAAGCTGATGAAAAATAAATTTTAAAAACCCTAATAATTACATTTTGCTAACATTTTCGTATTTGTGTAGATTGAAATGCAAACACCTTTTCTTCTTAGAACCATCTGAATGGTATGTAGAAAACTTTTTTAATTTCTGTATGTAAGACACAAATATATCAAAATATTATAGGTAAGATGTGTTAAACAAACACTTTCTAACAAAACCTAAATATTCTTCTTGTGTTATTGGGTAGACCAGGGAAATTGATTACAAGCCATTATTCTTAACTATCTCTGTGCTTGTTTTGTGAATGCCATTTTGTAAATATTAATTATTATAAATTATAACAAATAGATAAAGGGATAAGTGGCTTGCTTTTAAAGCACCAGGCATTTCTTTTGCTGCAGGTAGCTATGGATAGAAAGACTGTTTATTTCAAAATTCAGAAGTTGAAAGAGTAACAAAACCTAGAAATTAGTTTTAGAAAGCAGTCAAAACTCAGGGGTGCAGGTAGAAAAGGCATTGTCTGCAGTGCAGGTTATGACGTTCTGACACCTATAAGCATCTGACTTAGCGGACTTTTTTTTTAAGTGGTGCTTAAAAGTGTTGGTATGGAACATAAGTAGATAATGCAAATATGTTACCGACCCCTACCAATAGTTGCAATTATGCAAATTTTAAAACCGTCATCTTTTACAATTACATTTAGTGGGCTTATGCAGTTAAGTTCTCCGCCAGCTAGCTCAAATTCCCTAATCTGCTGAGCAGCTTTCTCCCTAAAAATAATGCACTTCAATTAAACAAAAATATACATTCTGCAAAGGGATGACACAAAATGTTTATGATGAAAAGGAAAGACATGACATCCTTAATAACTGTTAGTGATGAATTCCTGGTTTGTCAGTGAAGAAATCTGTTTATACGAAGAGTTGAGATTCTTTGACAATAATTAAGCACATTGTTGAATTGGTCATGACTATGAAATTTTAATTAGTATACTCAAACTCTCTAGAAATAAAAATTTTTGACTTAGTGCTAGAAGTGAAGAAATGGCTTATAGTAAAATTCATATAGTATCTAAATTTACCCTTATTGGGTAGATAATTTGTCTTAGTTATTTACTATTGCACACTTAAAACTTTCATTATCTACACTACTGAAGATACAGAATATGTAATGCCATTATCAGCATATCCCACAACCACAGAAGATATAATTTTTCAGTAGAATGATATATATATGTTATATATAAATTAGATATTCACAAAATTTATATGTTATGGTTTACATGTAACTATAAATATTTTACTTATATATTCAACTCATTAAATATTTCTTGTAAATAAAGATTCAGGAGGTATGTTGGTATGTAGAAATTTTTAATTAACAAGTTATACTGAGTTAAATTAGAATCTGAGGATTCTACTTTTATTTCAGGGGTAGATCTAGTATCTGGTAGGCTACATTTTAACTCATATATGTTATCTTTATTTTTGAACTTAATGTCAGTCTATATTTAAGAAAATAAAGCTCATTTGACAGGAGGAAAGGGAAAGTACAAAAAGCCAATTCAAGCTTATTTTTCCTTAAATGAATCAGTCATAGGGACAAGGGAAGATAGGAAAGAAAAAGCTACTGTGATTTTCTAGGGAAAAAAAATTATTCAATTGAAAGCACCCAAAGATTTGCAGGCCATAAGACAATTTTGGATAGTAGCTTTAGAAATAGGGCTTGTAGTTCATTGTCTATTATCTTCCTCAACCATTTTATTTACTAGCTCTCCAGGGATTAAAGGAAGGTGATACAGTCTGACTGGTGATTAGAAATAGTAATCAAATGGTAGTTGAAATAATAAAGGTTTAGATGTAATAAAAAGATAGATTTGCTCTCTTTCTAAAAATAGATTCAATTAGTTCCTATTTCATTTATTTGCAAAACAGTGTATCAAAAAATTTCTCTATTAAAATATTAGTAATGTGTACCCATTTTAATAATAGATGTAAAAAATATAGAAACCACCAAATCCAATTGTTTGTAAGGTTATATTAAAATATTCATACATTCTTTTTCTAGTTGAGTGCCATCTTTGATTATAATCATTAATACTTTAAAACAATTGCTTACTTAGTTCTCCCCTTAGATTCAGTTCAGAATCTGTCTGTTTCCAATACTCCATTCCCTGGTCCCAGGAGACTGACCACATTTTTGCAAAAAAAAGAACGGACTAATTTGCAGTGCAGTGAACATCAAAATTGATTAGTGGACAAGAATTATTTAAAAATATTTATTTGCTATATATTTCAGCAATTTACTAATTTGAAATTAGGGCAAAACCACCTTTATTTACCTCAATGAAAGCTACTCTGTGAAAACAAAACAGAAAAAACAGATCCTCAACACAAGATGGCACTATGGGCCAGTCTCTTAGGATTAAGAGTTTGTGTTTAACCATTTTCTCTTTCACTTCTCTGACTGAATTTATGTAATTCATCCCCCTTAATTTTGTATAAACTTTTTCCTTATAAATCAGTAACAAATTTTCTTTTTTTAAAAGTATTTAGCAGAATAGCAGAGATATTGCTAATTGTGTTTTATTTTTTTAAAGACTTTTTAAAATTTATTTTTATTTTTAGACAGAAGGGAAGGGAGGGAGAAAGAGAAGGCGAGAAACATCAATGTGTGGATGTGTGGTTGCCTATCATCTGGCCCCCACTGGGGACCTGGCCCGCAACCCAGGCATATGCCCCAACTGGGAATGGAACTGGTGAGCCTTTGATTTGCAGCCCGTGCTCACTTTACTGAGCCATACCAGCCAGAGCTCGGTAATAAGTTTTCTTACTTTATTTTTATTTTATTTTTTTAAAGATTTTATTCATTTATTTTCAGAGAGAGGAGAAGGGAGAGAGAAAGAGCAACGTATGGTTGCCTCTCACATGGCCCTCGCCCGCAACCCAGGCATTTGCCCCGACTGAGAATCGAACCAGGACCCTCTGGTTCCCAGCCCGCGCTCAATCCGCTGAGCTACACCAGCCGGGCTAGTTTTCTTACTTTAAACAAATGCATATTTTGAGCCAGTCAATGCATATTTTTATATGATTGGCAATCACAATTAAACCTGTAGGAGGTATCTCTACTGTATGTAATTCCCGCTTCTCTCCATGCATGTATTCTTCTTAGCATCTTACTAATAAACGAACTTCTCTACACTGACATAGCCTTATTTTTAAATAAGCCTTATTATGATTTGCCTAGAATCTAATTCCTTGCTGCTTTAGTTCATCACATACACAGTTATAAAGAAATGATCATTTTACTTAGAGGCTGTTTTCATGTCACCACTCTTTTTATAAGGTATTTTTATTTTAATAAAGCAACTTCAGTAGATACCCATTATGGATCAATTTAAACATAAATTTTTAATTTGATATTCAACTCCATCTCCACCTTAATTCCAAGGCACTGGCATACACATACACATACACACACACTGCTACTTATTCTCAACTCTCCAGCCAGAAAAGTCCCATTATCTGTCATTTAAAAATATTATGAGAATTTCTGTAAATTGTCAGGCCTCTTTTCTGACACGGGTGATAAGCACTGTTCACTGGTGTCCATTAATTTCTTTAAATTTCTTTACAGAGCTCCTCTTCTTGAATTAGTCCTCAATCCATGTTCCTCCAGCACATGAGCCTACATTTTGTGGCACATTCACAAACACGGTTTTTTATGTAAAATATTCAGAAAATATTTAGTGATAGACTATTATTTACCAAGCATTGTCTACAGTTGTTGGGGCCTATTTTTCTTCTCTTGAGACAATTATAGCTTTATTATTTTGTGCTTCCTCATCATTCAAGCATAAGGTCTAATACATTTAGTTAGTTTTTAGTATTTGACTCAAGTTTATGGAATAAATTTGTAAACCTAATTCTTCTAATGGCTTAAGATTGTCAAAAAACACACATGCACACACACACAAACACGTACAAACATATACAGAAGGATTTTTTTTAATTTGCAAAATACATCCTAATATAAATAAAAGTATACATGTGTTATGCAGGCTCCATGGTAAGCATGTTTGGAGGTAGAAAACAAGAGTCAGTACTGTCATTTAACATTTATTGAGGTTCTTAATTACGAATAGCACTCAACGAACAGAGAATTAGATAAAGAACCAGTGGACCAAGCATACTAATGTCATTTCTGCTGTTCAAACAGTGCGGACAGCAGGTAAAGGCCACAGCCTAACTTCTAAGTGTGCAATATTGAAGACTATACACACTGAAATGTTATGTGCCCTATACTGCATAATTAGCGCATATACACACAAAAAAGTTTTGGATAGTAACTTTGAAGATTATAGGTAAAAATGTCAGATGTCTCTGCAGTATTTCTTTTGAAAATTTAATTACGGATATGAGTTAAGGTATACAAGTACATACTAGAAAATAATAGTCTAATTTAGAAACATTTTTCATTCTCACATTCCATGAGACAATTTTATTTAAATGTTTCTAGAGGGCTTTCAACATAAATTTCTTTATTGTCAATTATTGGATTTTTCTTATTTAAAATATCTCCTAGATAGCTTTATCTTTTTGTTTAATTAGTTTGATACAGTTTTTGAATCAATATATAATTGCTGTCATTAGAATTTTATCCAAAGTTATAAGTACATATCTGTATAAGATTAGAAAAGTTCCATATTTTTATATTTCTGTTGTAATTTTTGTCTGTTTTTTGTTTTTGTTTGTTTTTCTTTTGGTAATGAATTCGTAGTGTGATCTTTGTAATCAGTCACTGTCTTGTTTTTTAAAGGGATTTATAAAAGTTTTATGTACAATAGCAGCTAACACAATTGGAAGGCTTTAGTCCTCTTTGATTTAAGAAAATAGAGATTATAGGTAACCTCTATAATCACATAAAACAAACATCAATGATGATTATTCTGATTTGTCTTCTCCAAAAAAACTTGGAAAGGATTCAATTACAAGGTATGTTTCTCTCTTCTAAGGGAATTTCTTGGGCAAAAATTCTTAATTTGTATCTGGACACATGAACTTATTCAACTAGTAGAACCACAATTTCTCAATTGTGTTCAGACATTGCATTCCAAAATGAATAGCATGCAACTTATGTTGGTTAAAATGGGAGTTCAGTTTATATTACATATATGCGTATACATATTAATTCATTTGCAACAACCAGAAAACACAAAAATAAGTGGGGCATACATGTAGACATGGACATAGCTACTTGTTAACCACTACAGAGGCAATGAAGCACGGTGATTCTCTGCACTTACTCTGGAATCAGCCTGCCTGGGTTTGAAAGTCACCTCCACTCTTAACTGCTGCATGATCTTCTACAAATTTTTACCTACTCTATGCATCAGTAGTAATATCTAGCCAACCGGTTAGAGTTACTTAGAAAACTGTATAAATTGAAGCCGTAAACCACCTAGCTAATGGCTAGTACATGGTCACATGCTACAAACATGTGTTAAAAATAATTTTAAAAGCACAACAATTAGGCAATAAAATCACCTCTTCTATTTGAACTTTTCTTTCTTCTTTTTTTCTATATAGCAGAAGAGAGGTCTATCTTTGCAGACTTTTATAGAATAGACCTCTTTACTCTCATATGTGCTGTATCTCATCATCTTGTTTATTGCAGGGCTTGCCCTCCTTTCATGTTTTAATTTCTAAGATTTTTACCCTTTTCAATTACGAGGCCATTTTCTGATGTGACTTTATGTTGATTTTGCCATTTGGGATATTTTATCTTTTCCTGCTTTTACATTTAATTCTAAGTTACAGTTTTCATATCTTAAATTCTAACACACAATTTTATTTAAAAAGTGGGCCATGTAAGTATGTTTTGTCCTCTTAAAAACTTAGCAAATATTAATTTAAGTGTTTTAAAATTGAATTAATGCATAATTCTAATTCTGTTCAGCTTAATCATGGATAGGATTTTTAAAAATTCTGCTTAAATTTATATTCACTTTAAGTATATTTTTAAATAAGAAAAAAGCAGCTTCACTTTTCTCAGGCTTAAGCTAAATTTTAAACATTTTCTAAAAATATAACTTACCCTGGCATGAAATTCCTACTGAGAATCCTTATGTTATGTTACCTTCTAAAACTCATCAATTTTATTTTCCAAATAGTAAAAACTGTAGAACAGTTTTGAGCTAGAGAGATAAAAAAAATCTTAGAGCTATGAGTGGTTCGACACATGCTTGTCAAAATAAATTTAGCATATGGACAATGAATAATGTTTCTTTTCTTGATGAAACAAAAACAAAGGTTTTTTTTTTGTCTGTATTATAATCAATGTTATCCTGTTTAAGCAAACAATTAATGAGAAAATATGTACTTCGTACACTCAGATAATAACATCACCTTTGCTTAGCTACATTTTGTTCTAACATCTTTACGAAGTACCTTCTCCAAAGCACTCCACAATGACTCTCTATCTCTGCTATTTTCTAGTTGGTCCTTTGTTTGGAGTGTTGTCTGGATTCCACAGATTTAAAAAAAAAAAATGGCACTTTTGGCTTATTATCTGCCAACAAACATGCCTGTCAAAAAACTAGGCAAACCAGTGACATTTTCCTCTGACATGCTTAGATTCAAATTGTTTGATGTGGTTTATAACAAAGCCACTAAATATTCAATGTTGGATTGCATTTGTAAATGGGCTATTAAAGTGACAGGAGCATTCAATAAATAAAACCAATGAATTAGTGATATCCAAACTCCTGGGCCTTTTTCAAGCAACTCTAAGTGTTTACCTTGTCTACTATTACTTAGATTCTAAGAACTTTATTTTATTTCTGGTAAGTAGCCAGATTCCTAGAGTGAAAGAGCCTTGTGCTAGGACCATAGACTATTCTTTCACAGGAGGCCAATTGTCCTTCCCAAGGTGCTGAGGCCACCGAAGTGGCTTAAACCATATGAAGCTGCCAGACGGGAGCTAGAGCGGCAGCCGTGTGTCCTGAGTCCACAATAGTAAACTGATTTGCTGCCTTTACCACTCTGGCCTGTTTCTAGGCCCTCTCCTCAGATGGGCCAATCTGCCCACAGGGATGGATAGATATCTAGCTGACAACTGTTCTTATGTCTAACTCAGTCATAATTAAATCCTTAATGGCAATCATGAAAATCTCCTTTCACTGGTTAGGTAATTGCAGACACAGAGAATAAAAGCTTAACTATAATTGTAGGCCTTGTTGCCAGCTGAATATTGTAATGTGATAGTATTGTGATTACTTAATGTCCCAATGTGGCTTATGGCCAATGCTTAAAGTACACTCTAAAAAACTATAACTAAAAACATAAACAAAGCTTAATTCTCTAATAGCATTTTAATTCTGCTTACATTGAAAATATGTAAGCTTTGCTATTCTGAACTTAAGCCATGGCATGGGGTAGATCCCTATAGAAACTAAGTTTGCCCTGAAGAGAATGTTATAAAGGTCACACATCTGGAAATACAGTCATCTGATTATATATATGGACTCTTAATTCGGGCAAGGAACTTTCATTTTAGTCCATTTTGTTACCTGTTATGGGGTATATCAATCAACTGTTCCTGTTTAACAAAACATCCCAAAACTCTGTGGCCTAAAACAGCCATCATTCATTCTTGTCCATGTATCTGGCAGCTGGCTGGGGTTTGGATGGTGCAGAGCGGGCTCGGCGGACTGGGCTTGGACGACATTGGCTCTAAGACAGAAGGCGGGTCAAACTGTTCCCCAGATGTCTATCATCCTCCTTTGTTTGGTCCAGCATACTTTTCTAATGGCCATGGCAGAGTATAATGGTAAGCCCAACCGTGCAAGTACATTTCAAGCCTTTGCTTACTTACTTCACATCTTCTAGAATCCATTAGTCAAAGTCAGTCACATGGCTGAGCCTAAATCAAAGAGTAGAGAAATAGATTCTGTCTCTAATTGGAGGAAGTACAAAGTTGTATGGAAAAGAATATGGATTCAGAGATGGTCAAAGAATTAGAAGCAATAACTGTGGTTATTCTGTTGTAGTAGCCCTAGAGATGTTTAAACAAACCTCCTCTGCAGGAATAGGTACCAGATTTCTAGCCAACCATAATCCAGAGAACATATGTGCTCATCTCTTTCATAGTTAATGCTCAATTTTCCATTGACTGACTGCCCATTTGTCAGGTTCATAATGGTAAAAAAAATAATAAATTTACTCTTTAAATTTTTAAGTAAATTACCAGTAAATTTTTAAGTAAATTACCAGTAAATTTTAGTGATTCACCATCTATATGTAAAAATTCACAGATGGTATGGGACTATAGAAAACCAATAGTTGCCATGTGGTGTCTAATAGTACAATTTACATCTGCCTTTTCTTCTGACCGAATATGTAAGTAGTTTCAAGTAATAGTACTGCCTCCCTCCTCCAAAGATTCATTTTGAGAATGCAATAGGGGTCATGGCACAGGGGTTGTGGACAGCAAAGGACGGCTTGGTTCTTTCCAGATTTTAGGCCTGTGACACTTAAATAATTAAATGTGCAAGAAAGTTATGTAGAAAATGGAGACATGAAACTGCGTTATTGCTGTACTCTGTTCTGTCCTGATATTATATTAGAAATGAATTTAGAAACAAGTGTTAGTAACAGACAATTTTAACAAATAGGTAAATTTTTATCCTTTTTGTCAAGTATTTTGTGGGCTTGTAGCAGACATGCAGAGTTCCTTTACTCCCTAGAAATACATGTAGAATACATTCCTCAGCTTCTATCTCCGTTGGAGAGGTGGTGTGATGGATTTTAGGCCAATAGATTGTGAGCAGCGGCGTCATGTTTCACTGTTTGAACCAAGGCAATAAAAGTGTGCATATTTTCTACTCACCCTTTCTTTCCCCATCCAGCAACTTAATGCAGAGTAGAAATAAAAGTGCTTGAAAATAGTTAAGCAACATAAGGGAAGAAGCTAATTCTCTGAAGTAGAGCCACCCGTACTAGATTTTGATATTTGAAAAACAAATATTTATTGATTTAAGATACCGAGAGGTTAGAGTTGTTTGTTGTAGCCATTAACTTATGTTGACCAAAAGAGAAAATGATTCCAAGAGTGGAATGCTAATGTAAATTATCCCAAAACACTCAGCAATAGGCTTAGTGAATGTCCTACATGTAATGAAGACTGGAGGGCCTTGATATTCTTTGGCAAAATATTTAGTCGAGCCCAGCTGGTATAGCTCAGTGGATTGAGCGCGGGCTGGGAACCAAAAGGTCCCAGTTCGATTCCCATTCGGGGCACATGCCTGGGTTGCAGGCCAGGTCCCAATGAGGGCCATGTGAGGGGCAAACATACATTGCTGTTTCTCTCCCTCTCTTTCACCCTCCCTTCCTCTCTCTCTAAAAATACATAAATAAAATCTTAATAAAAAATATTCAATCGAATTGCTGATATGATGCTTTGGAAGGCAGACCTTGTGCCACTGAGCAGGAGTTCTATGAATATTGTCTGGGGAGAATCAGTGTATTAGTATGTGTTAATTAGATGACTATTGGTGACTTTGGCCACCTACTGAATAAAATAGAGGAATTATAGAAATAATTTTTGGTTTACTAACAGAAATAAAACTTAGTTGAGAAGAACAGAAGTTCTAGAACTTGCTTTTAGATATCAAACAGTAAGAGACAGCACAAGAAAGGACTGAGCAATGAGAACTTAGAGAAAATTCTCAGTTGAAGACAGTGACTCAGCCATGGAAAAGATGAGGGCTTTGTTCCAGAAGGCTTCAAATTAGCACCATGTAGTTGAGACAGAGAGTATTGGGGAGAAAGAAGCAAGAAATAAAGAATTGTCTAGGTAGAAACAAAATTACTGGAAAATGGATTCAATTAGATGCAAATAGGTCTTATGTCAACCATATTTTTGTCAAATCTCAAAGAACCACGAGCCCAGGCTAAATAGAGCCCTTGATTGTTCAGGCTGTAGAACACAATTTGAGCTTCCAACCTGACTCCATTAAAAACAGCTTGCAAAAATTTCACTGCTTCCAAGTAGGACACACTCCCCAAGCCTACCTCAGATGTGATCATGGAGAATAACTGACAAAGAATAACCTCCCAAGGGTCAGGGAAAAGGGACACCATAAATGATGGACAGATGAGTCTCTTCCAGAGAGCAGCATCAGAGTCAAACTAAAGCACTAACTTCTCCACTGCCAGGGTAGGTAATATTTGGCAGGTGTGCCTCTTGGATGCAGGAAGAGCAGAAAACTTGCCTGTTTAGCTCATTGGTCCTCAGACAACAAGGATTCACAATTGGACTGCTGGAGAGTATTGCTTACCACGTGGATAGCCCAGGTTTAGCACTGGAGCAAATATTGGTTAAGTGTTCTTCTTGGGGAAAGAGGTGTGTATGTTTTATATGTTGAGAAAGAAATAACTAATATTTTATGACAAGAATGGCTGAACTATGACAGAAATAACTTGCTTTCACAACTAAATGTGTTCTCTTCCTCCTGGGAATATCACTGGACCTGTGCTTTTCATATTCCCTTATTGTAATGGAGGATCATACAGTTGAGGCTAAAGAAAGTAGAGAGAAGTAATATGTCATCCACAGGTTGAGGTGGTTAAGAGAAAATGTCCTCTTCCTCATTTTTTCTCTCATCCACACCATTAAATGCAAAGAAAAATTAGACGGCAGGAGATTTTGGATCCTTAGGAGGTAAGGATCCTGAGTCAGTTAATGACAACAGAGAGCAAAAACACATTGAATCAAAACATGAGAGAGTAATAAACTTTGCTTATTTAAACAACTATAACTGAGAATCTAATTTCTTTTTTTTTAAGATTTTATTTGTTTATTTTTAGACAGAAGGGAAGGGAGGGAGAAAAAGAGGGAGAGAAGTATCAATGTGTGGTTGTCTCTCACGTGGCCCCCACTGGGGACCTGGCCTGCAACCCAGACATGTGCCCTGACTGGGAATTGAACCGGCAACCCTTTGGTTCTTAGCCCGCACTCAATCCACTGAGGTACACCAGCCAGGGACATAGTTTCTTTTTAATAGCAGCTTGTACATCTTGCTGTAGTGTTTATAAATAATTATTTTAAAATTGCTTTTATATTTAAATTTGATAGCTATAAAATTGTGAAGTTACTTCAAATTTGGAACTTCATTTTAACCAAATTGTTTTACATTAAATCCATTTTGTAGCATATTAATAGTTATGTTTATTTTACAACTTTTTTGGGGGGCATTGAATATTTATGACTTACTTCCCATCACATAAATTTCTGTATACTGAAATTCTGTGTAAGATATCATAGAAAGAGTGGTATTATATTACTAAAAATTCAACTAATTGGATCTGGGATTCTAATTTTACATATATAGTACAGAGTACCATTCTACTGATAATTAGCCAATTTGTTATATGGCAAGCATAATTTTTAATACATAATAATTTCTACTTCTATGAAATATATCTTCACCCAAAAAAGGAATGTTGGACTGTAGCAAGAGTGGTGGTTAAACTGAGTTGGTATTATTGCTAAGTAGCCAGTGGGCATCCGGCTATTATTTTATGTAACATCAGATATTTATTTTATTTACAGTTTAGAGTGAAGTTCATTGACAATTATAATACCTTATCTAGTACAGCCTCTCTATTATTCAAATAAAAACTGAGTCATAAAGCAGTGAATAAATTTTCCCAAGCTCATAAAAGTAGAAAAATCAAGACATTTGCATGAAAAACTGCAGTTCCTTATAAATTATACCTCAGAGAAACTAAAACAAATTTTGGCTTTTGTGAGTTACAATATCTCTTAAAAGATAATATTATAATTTCTTCTGAAATTGATGTATACATTTAATGAAAATTCAACAAAAATCCAAAAGGGATGATTTTAGAATCTGACATTTTATTGGAAAGATTAAATAGACATTCATAGTTAGAAAAATGGTTAACAAAAAGAAGACTAATGATTGGGCTTTTTCATACAAGATTTTAAACTTTGCTATAAAATAACATAATTGAAACAACGTGATAATATTAATATAAATGTTAGGTCAATATGATAGAATAAAATAGTCTAGAGAGAGACTCTGCAAAGGAGTTTATATATTGCAAGAGATAGAAGGATAAATCAGATGAAATAAGTCTGTGACTTGCTCACGTTTTATAAGCAAGTCTGCCCGGGTTTAGGTCCTCCTGGGACTACGTTGGAGGGGGGAAAACCCCCTGTGTTCAGAAGTAGTGCAGATTACTCTCTCACTCCGTTTGAATTTAGAGGAGACTCTGGATTTTCTCTCACTGTCCTGGAATGCTGAGCATCTCGATGAGATGTTGCCACCGACCAGCATCTGTGCTGTGATAGATGTCAACACAAGAAGGTTAGAATTCCTCCTCTCCCAACTCTAACAGTTGCTAAGGGATTAAAAAAAAATAAAACTTGTTTATTAGTCCTTCTACAGGTTTTCAGAAAATTCTTTCTCACATAAGTACAGTAGCCCACAGAAAGGATTCATCTCTAATTTGCATAATTTGCTAAGAAAAAATTGATGCATTAAGCATATAAGGAAATAAAGAAATCACAGCAGAAATATTAATGGCTTTTTAATTATAATCATCAATGTTTATTATAATAATATTCAAGAGCAATAAAAATCTAAAAATATTTAACAGTATTTTTATTTAATATGAAAAAATTCATATAAAGCCAACAAAAAATAGCACAAAGTCTAATAAGTTGAGAAAGGATGTGAACAAGAAATATGCACATTAGTAAATAGAAAGGTTCTAATATGTTACAGTACAGAAGGTAATTTTTTATAATATTTATACCAAAATATTTAAAATATGGATTGTAAGCTTTTAAAATATTGAAAAATTTGACCCATTAAACCTGTTTTTTGAATCTATTGGTAAATTAAAATTTAATTTGCTTTAGATTGAAATCAGCCTGAGTTAACAAGTGGAGAAGAAATGTTAAATGAATTGATATGGGATATTGTGTCACTCTTAAAAGGAGGATTGAAAAGAGTTTTTAATAATTTTTATTTGATTGAATAAAAAATTTTATGTGATTGAAATTATGGAAATATTGATAAAATAATAGGTAAAAGTAATAAAATATGTTTTAATGCATCAATTCTTACAGAATATATGCATAAACAAGGCTGAAGGAAAATATCTGCCTAATATAAAAGAGTCAGTTTTGCTAGACATTGTAATTATGAGTAGGTGGTAATTTCTTTTTTATGCTTCTCTAAATTTTCAAAGTGTATATTTATTATTTCAACAATCCAAAAATTATAATATTCCTGTCTCTCCCCCAATTCTACACATAAATATTATCAGAGTTAAAAGTTACTTGACTAAATAGATATTGCATGGAACTACATTCTACTGACCAATTATTTTTAGAGTTGTTAAGGAGATTTCATAGTTTTACCCTAATTTTCTACTTTAATTTTCTTAAAAATCTTCTTTAGATTAAACCAATAGTTGCACCTATAATTAAAATTCTTTCTCTTTCTTTTTTCTAGTTGAACACCCATTAAAATGGTGTTAATTACCTTCCTCCTAATTGAAATATAAAATTTGAATATTTTACTTTGTGTGTCAAACTGTGTTTTAGAAAACCCAGTATTTTAATACCCTATGGCAAGTAGTATTTAAATCCAGTTATAGCTGTACACGGGATATGAAACATGTTTACCTAATCCCTATTGGTATCTTCAATCTTTGTTACATTATTTCAAAGAGGTAAGACAACTATATTCACATATTATTCTTAGTGCTCTTCCAATTTCCTCAGGTTAAAACATTTATGTGCAGAAACTCTAAATTGCCCTGACATGCCACAAAGGAAATCTTCTATTACAGATGACTGGGTGACTGGTACAATGAAAGAGAAAGAAAATTTTCAAACTGATATTTACAAAACTTATAATAACCAATATACCATTAGTATTATTTGTAAGACCAGTTGTATGACATTGGAAGTAAAAAAAATTCCAAAATTTACAATAATTCACAGCTAAGTACTATCTTAAGGACAGCTATCTTTTAAAAGATGTAATGTAGTTAGTACAATCATTTATATAAATTAAAGCTTTAAAAACTGCATACTGCATGTTATAGAAAAATAATATGGTGATATATCTGTTACTCTGAAAAGACTTCACAGAGCTTTTAGTAAACTGATGTACATACTCAATTGTTCTTGAATTTAACACATTATGCTCATCCTAAGCCCTCATTTTTAAGAATTGCTTCAATATATATCCTTTAGAAAACAGTTAAAAAACACTTATCCTGACAATTCTTTTACAATCCCTTTAATAGAAAATTTTTATCAAATCTATAAATTTTCTCAACAATCTACTCCCCCAGCCAAAAATGATTATAAATATTGTGCTACTTTTTCTGTCTTCTAAGAATAGCAACATACTCTGGATGTGGTTTATTGAGAAGAAAAATAGGGTAGACAAAAATATAAATATGGAAGAGCAAAATAGCTTCCCAACTTGCATCATGGAGAGGGGAACATCTTTCAAAATACACCCACAACCACACAGCCAGCTACCAGGAGGAAGTGAATGATCATTTTGGATAAAAACAGTTCTAGAGAACCAAGCTGTCCCTTCAGCTCCTCACCCTCTCCTCCCTACTTTACTATTCCCCATGATGCCAACTTAGTCATTCTCTGTCTCTGCATCTACGGCTCCTGCTGTCACTTGCGAGTTGACCCTCATTATTCTCTTCTCTATTGAGGCATTTTCTGAACCCAGAGTCCTATATCCCCATAGTTTCTGCTTACTGCTTCCTTTCTGTGAATCTCTCAGCAACTTACCCTGCTATTGTCTTCAGCCTTTCTTTGAATGTCCCATTCAAACTTCACAAAAGAGATGGGAATCTGATTGGGTCTGTCAGTCTCTTCCATTTTAAGGCAACCCCGTTGGTAAAAGTGCTCTCGACAGGACTACGTACACTCTGCTGGCCAGACTCTATGCGGGTGCCTTTGTGTCTGGCACAGACTCTTTGATACTATATGTGGTAAGAGCGGTGAGGCCACCCCCATAAGGAACCCCTGTGAGGGCATGCAGGAGGGATGGGCACCTTGGCCTCTCCAAGGAATAACATCCAAACAGACAGACAGCTTAGAATATCCTCCTTTAGCATTGTTTACATCTCCTTTTGTACTGCATTTAGCACATCCTTAAGGATTTTATATTTTGCATTCGTATATCCTCATGAGGAATTTAAAAATGTTCCTGCTTACATTTATATAGAGTATTGATAGATACCGAAGGGGAGAATAAGCACAATAGATGGAATGAATCCTCATTGAAAGCTGGGTAAGAAAAATGGAAAACTAATTTGAGACATCTGTTGTAAAAGAAATTAAAGGTATCTCTGAGGAAGGTCCAGTTTACTGAACAAATGTGAGCTATGAAATTGGATGATCAACCAGATGCTTGGAATAACACATTGATTAGGTAATCTATTAATAAGGCAGGAGGTCTTATACCTCTAGTATTATTTATGCTCCTATAAATTAGAGCTGTAGAATTCCAGTCTGGAACTCAGGAAAATTATTTCTTTCCTTAATCCTTACAGAAGAGTAGACCAGAGATGTTGAGTCTGAGAAGATGCATTACCCTCTCATGCAGGACGTCAATAAGGCATGTGAACTGAAATGGGTTGGAAACCATCTAAGGCCAAGAAAATGACAAGCAGGGAATGTAAAGAGCCTTGTGCTCTGTCATCAATAGTTTGAATGCTCGAGAGAGGTCAAGACCCATAAGATTAGCCCCTTCTTCTGTCACACAAAAATTGAAAGGCTGGTTTAAACTGTGCCTTTATAATAGCACTAGAAAGTAAGGTCATTCTTCCATGTATGCCAATAAGAACATTCACATCTGCAGCAATTTGTGCTATGGTAAGCCATAAAAGTAAAAGAAAGAGCGTTTGGCCATATATATTCTTAGGGAACCTGAGTACCTAGAATCAATGAAACAGGAAAAATCACTGAGTGTGCAAGAACACATCTTGAAAAAGTGGCCATGGCATTGAAATTGTGTTAATTGAGTTACTTCTTGGGCTCAACTTGACCATAGCTGGTTACATTTCCTCTAGTGCTGGTGATCGATAATGTGACTAACGACAGTCAGCGAAAGGACTGCTTCTTATCCAGTGGCATTGCTAATGCCTTTGTAGTATGGGGGCCTGCATGCTGTTTCTTTTCAGCCTGGCCACCCCACACGGTCCCTGCCCAAATGTTTGTGCATTCAGTGTATGGGTCCTGATGTAACTATTCAGGTAAAAAGTCACGTTGCTCTACCATCTTCGCCAGCCTATCAATGTTCATAGAAAATGCCAAGTAACTGTTAATGCAAAGCTAACTAATTATAATTCTAATGGCAATTACCTTAGCTATCTAAAGTTGGTGGTTTATTTATACATCAATAATGGAGAAATGTGCTTGGATATTTCCCCAAATAGGCAATGCTTCCCAATATCAGGTTAATTTGGAATTATTCTATATTTGTGACAAATTTGACAGACTTTCAGGGCCTAGACTAACTAGCATGTTTTCTATTGTCAATATTTCTTACACATAGACTCAAAAAGAAAATATACAACATAATTCTTCCAAGGGCTGAAAGGAGTTTTCCATAAACTTAAGACACATGTCTTTGATAATATATTTATCTTAAGACAACTTATCTGAAATGACTTTTATGTGAGGAATATCTGAGGGACCTTTTAGGGGCCTAGCAAGCTATTATTTTCATCACATTTGGTCATACAAGAGACATGAAGATTGTAAAGGAAGCAAAAGGTGACATTTTCAAACTGTTTTACAGATGACTTTTTGTAAAGTGAGTTAGCAGCTTCAGCATAATTCAAGCTCAACAGGTATGAAGAGCACAAAACAATCCAATAAAGCAGCATTGTTCCCTGCGATAACATTTTTTAAGGAAGTCAAAGCAGTTCTGAATGACTTGTAAAGAAAAAGATCCTTCTAGTGTGATCAGAACACAGAGAGCTGTGGTTCACTGGCTCTGTCTCAAAGGACTCAGGAAACTGGGAGGAGCAGCCTCTTTCCACACTCCACAGGCCACAGGGAAGCTTGGCGGATGAAGAAAAATCCCCAGGGCTAGTGACTGGTCCATTTTGAATTGTAATTCAACTTTCTCTATAGTTGCCAGAGAAACCAACTTGGGAACTATGGTACCTTTTGAGACATGACGAAAGAATGGCCATGCTTGGTTACAAAACAGTGCTCAGAACGGTGTTTGATCCATGTGCTGAAAGGTACAATGCAGGCTATTTGTCGCACATACCAACTGCTTTATTAGTAAAAAGGGGAGCAAAAGCACATGGATCTATCAACATAGCAAGGCTCCCTAGTCCACAACTGACTGTATCTGGTGTTAAACCGAAAAACTGATACTTCAGAGACATGCATCTGCCACATTTCAAGGATATGACATCTTTTGAGAACAAAACTGTGAAAACAAAACAATTCTGTGTAGCAGATAAACACCTTGACAAATATGAAGACTTTCAATCACGTCAAACTGTTTTAAAAATGTCCGCTTTGCCATCCCTCTTCAGATACTTAACGTTTCCTAACACAATAGTAGAATAAATGCAGGAAAGAAATCAATACTCTGCACATCCAAACTGTTCAAGCCTGGTATTGCAGTCAAACTTTCTGCTTTTTCTCTGCAAGGCACTCGGAGGTAGTTTCCCAGTTCAAGAATGAAACATTCTCACTGCTCCTTCTTTAAATATATATATAGATAACAGAAACATTAATTCTCTGAGAATTTAACTGAAAAATATTTTTAGCTGTGTTCTCAGCAGCTGATTTTCTCAGTTTAGATTGAATGATTGTTTAGTAAATGACTTCATCCCTAATAATTGGTAATTTTTTAATACTTAATACAGAAGGTACAGAAGGCCTTTCTCATGATTTAGTGAGAAATAATGTACATTTTTAAAAAAGGATTATTTTCCTTGAAACTCTAATACTCAAGAAAGCTTTTAAATTAGCAGCCCTGGAGGCTGGAAAGTTCCGTTTATCCACAAAACTTATAGAACACTTTGAAAAGCTTTCTTAGAAGCCCTGGAAATGACAATGAAGTGACTGTAGTCTCCAAGCCCATCAATGTAAGCAGTAGGGATTTAACAGACAGAATTTGGGCAACAATTTCAGGTTTGGACAGGGAACATACCTGTTCAGAATAAGGGCTGTTCATAAGCTCATTTGCAAGAGACTATCTAATTATTATCTGATATCAATTGATTAATCTTCTGAACAGACTGGGGGCTTCCTCTTTTAACCTGGTTTTCAAGTCACTGATGTTTTCCATAGTCCTTGCCTCTCCAGAACTTTAAAATGATTTCATTAAAATCAAGCTGGGTTCTTGTTCTTTCTTTGATGATCAGTGCTTTTAAGCATAATATTCAGAGACTTCATCCTCAGACATTCTTGTAGTCGCTGGACAGTTCCCTCCCATAACTCTCATGAATTCGACAGACAGCAGGCTCCAGAAGGCTGAAACTTCTGAAGACAATATTCACGGTTGGATGGCTTTTGAAAATAATTTCTCAGTATTACTGATTTCTAACAATGTGTTGTATGCTAAAAAGGGAGGCTAGGATACCAGCAATTTTATTTTTGATGGGGAAAAATAACAAGAACTCAACGTGTAAAGACTTAGATTGTCAGTTTTTGCTATCAAAAAGTGAGAGAATTTTCTTTGGCTGATTGAAAATATGTCAGTATTCTTTTAATGAATGCTTATTATTCTGAAGCAATGGCTCATAACATTATATTTTCTTATTTATTTATTTATATTACTTTATTGTTCTTCAATTACAGTTGTCTGCATTTTCTCCCTCTCCTCCTCCCCACCCCATCAAACCCCACCTCCCTCCCTTCTTTCCACCCTCCCCCTTAGTTTTGTCCATGTGTCCTTTGTAGTAGTTCCTGAAAACCCTTCTCTCCACAATCCCCTCTCCCCTCCCCTCTGGCTTTGTTATATTGCTCTTAATTTCAATGTCCCTGGTTATATTTTGCTTGATTTTTTCTTTTGTTGATTATGTTCCAGTTAAAGGTGAGATCATATGGTATTTGTCCCACACCACCTGGCTTATTTCGCTTAGCATAATGCTCTCCAGTTCCATCTATGCTGTTGCAAAGGGTATAAGCTCCTTCTTTCTCTCTGCTGTGTAGAATTCCATTGTGTAAATGTACCATAATTTCTTGATCCACTCATTTGCTGATGGGCACTTGGGTTGCTTCCAGCACTTGGCTATTGTAAATTGTGCTGCTATTAACATTGGGGTGCATAGGTTCCTTTGGATTGGTGTTTCAGGGACCTTAGGGTATCATCCCAGCAGTGGAATTGCTGGGTCAAAAGGCAGTTCCATTTTTAGTTTTCTGAAGAAATTCCATACTGTTTTCCACAGTGGCTGCACCAGTCTGCATTCCCACCAACAGTGCAGTAGGGTTCCTTTTTCTCCACATCCCCTCCAACAGTTATCTGTTGCTTTGTTGATGATGGCCATTCTGACTGGTGTGAGGTGGTATCTCATTGTGGTTTTAATTTGCATCTATTTGATGGCTAGCGATAATGATCATCTTTTCATATGTCTCTGGGCGCTCTGTATGTCCTCCTTAAAGAAGTGTCTGTTCAAGTCCTTTGCCCATTTTTAATTGGGTTTTTGTCTTCTTGGAGTGGAATCGTATGAGTTCTTTATATATTTTGGAGATCAAACCCTTGTCTGAGGTATCATTAGCAAATATGTTTTCCCAACGGTTCTCTTTTTATTTTAATACTGTTTTCTTTAACCACGTAGAAGCTTTTTATTTTGATGATGTTTATTCTTTCCTTTATGTCCCTAGTTCTAGGGGACATGTCATTGAAGATGTTGCTGCATGGAATGTCTGAGATTTTCCTACCGATGTTTTCCTCTAGAACTTTTATGGTGTTACGACTTATATTTAAGTCTTTTACCCACCTTGAATTTATTTTTGTGTATGGTGTAAGTTGGTGCTCGAGTTTCTTTTTTTTGCATGTTGCTCTCCAGATACCCCAATACCATTTGTTGAAGAGGCTATTTTTACTCCATTTTATGCTGCTTCTCCCTTTGTCAAAAATTAATTGGCCATAGAGACTTGGGTTTCTTTCTGGACTCTCTATTCTGTTCCAGTGGTCTATCTGTCTGTTTTTATGCTAGAACCAGGCTGTTTTGATTACAGCGGCCTTGTAATATAATTTGATATCAGGTATTGTGATCCCTCCCACTTTGCTTTTCTTTCTCAAAATTGCAGCTGATACTCGGAGTCATTAATGGTTCCATATAAATTTTTGAAGTGTTTGTTCTATATCTGTGAAATATGCCATTGGTACTTTGATAGGGATTGCATTGAATCTATATATTGCTTTGGGTAGTATGGACATTTTGATGATGTTGATTCTTCCAATCCATGATCACGGTATATGTTTCCATTTGTTTGTGTCTTCCATGATTACTTTCTTCAGTGTTGTGTAGTTTTCTGAGTACAGGTCTTTAACCTCCTTGGTGAGGTTTATTCCTAGGCTTTTTGTTGTTGTTGTTGTTGTTGCTATATCTAATGGGATTTTTCCCCCTGATTTCTGCTTCTGATGTTTCATTGTTGGTATACAGAAATGCCTTTGATTTCTGAATATTGACTTTGTATCTCACTGTTTTGCCAAATTCATTTATTAGATCGAGTAGTTTTTTGGTGGAGTCTATAGGATTTTCGGTGTACACTATCATGTCATCTGCAAACAATGGCAGTTTTGTTTCCTCCTTTCCAATTTGGATGCCTTTTATTTCCTCTTCTTGTCTGATTGCTATAGCTAAAACTTCCAGTACTATATTGAGTAGAAGTGGTGATAGTGGACGACCTTGTCTTGTTCCTGATCTTAGTGGGAAAGATTTTAGTTTTTGCCCATTGATATGATGTTAGCTGTAGGTCTCTCATAGATGGCCTTTATTATGTTGAAGAATGCTCCCTCTATCCCCACTTTGCTGAGTGTGTTTATCATAAATGGGTTCTGTACCTATTCAAATGTTGTTTCCACTTCTATTGATATGATCATGTGATTTTTGTTTTTGTTCTTCTTTATATGATGTATTACATTTATTGGTTTGTGAATATTGTACCATCCTTGCATCCCTGGAATGAATCCCACTTGGTCATGATGTATGATCTTTTTAATGTATTGCTGGATGTGGTTTGCCATTGTTTTTTAGGATTTCAGTGTCTGTTCATCAGAGATATTGGCCTGAAGTTTTCTTTTTTTTTTTTTGTTATGTTTTTATCTGGTTTGGGGATTAGGATGATGCTGACTTCATAAAAAGAGTTTGGGAGTCTTCCATCATTTTGAATTTTTTAGAATAGTCTGTGAAGGATAGGGGTTAGCTCTTCCTAAATGCTTTGTAGAATTCTCCTGTGAAACCATCTGGCTCAGGGCTTTTGTGTGTCATGAGTTTTTTGATGACTGCTTCAATTTTGTCTGCTGTTATTGGTCAGTTCAGGCTTTCTGCTTCTTCTTCATTGAGTTTTGGAAGATTATATTTTTCTAGAAATTTGTCCATTTCATCTACATTTTCAAATTTCTTGGCATACAATTCTTCATAGTAGTTTCTTACAATCCTTTGTATTTCTGTGGCATCAGTTGTAATATCTCCTCTTCCATTTCTGATTGTGTTTATTTGAGTCCTCTCTCTTTTTTTCTTGATGAGCCTGCTTAAAGGCTTGTCGATTTTGTTTATCTTTTCAAAGAACCAGCTCCTGGATTCACTGATCCTTAGAATTGTGCTTTTAGTCTCTATGCCATTTAATTCTGCTCTGATCTTGGTCATTTCCTTCTTTCTACTTGCTCTGGGCTGTCTTTGTTGTTGTTCCTTGAGTTCTTGTAGGTGTAGGGTTAGGCTTTTTGTTTGAAATGTTTCTATCTTTTTTAGGTAGGCCTGTATTGCTATGAACTTCCCTCTCAGGACTGCACTCACTTTGTCCCATAAGTTTTGGGTTGTTGTGAGTTCATTTTCATTTGTTTCGAGAAACTTTTTGATTTCTTCCCTAATCTCATTCTTGACCCATTCGTTGTTCAATAGCATGCTATTCAATCTCCATGATTTTGAGTGTTGGTTTTTTTTTTTTTTTTCCCTTTGGGTTGGTTTCTAATTTCAGTCCCTTTTGATCAGAGAAAATACTTGATATGATTTCAATTTTCTTGAATTTATTGAGGCTTGTTTTGTGTCCTATCATATGGTCTATCTTTGAAAATGTTCCATGTGCATTTGAAAAGAACGTGTATTTAGCTTCTTTGGGGTGAAAGGCTCTATATATATCAGTTAAGTCCATTCCATCTAGGGCATTGTTCAATGCCACAATATCTTTGCTGATATTTTGTTTGGAAAATCTGTCCATTTTTGACAGTGGGGTGTTGAAGTCCCCTACTATAATTGTGTTGCTATCAAAATCTTTCTTGAAGTCCTCCAAGATTTTCTTTATGTACTTGGGTGCTCCTAAGTTGGGTGCATATATATTTACAATATTTATGTCTTCCTGGTGGATTCTTCCCTTGAGTATTATGAAATGCCCCTCTGGGTATCTATTTATGGCTCTTTTTTTGAATGATATGAGTATTGCTACCCTGGCTCTTTTTTTCCTGTCCATTTGCTTGGAAAATTTGTTTCTAGCCCTTCGCTTTCAGTCTGTGTAGGTCTTTTGTCCTGAGGTGGGTCTCTTGTAAGCAGCATATGTGTGGGTCGTGCTTTCTTATCCATTCCACTATTCTATGTATTTTGATTGGAGCATTTAATCCATTTACATTTAAGGTTATTATTGATAGGTACTTATTCATTGCCATTTTTTGTATTTGTGTTCCTCTCTCTCTCTCTCTCTCTCTCTTCCTTCCTTCTGTTAAAGCAGACCCTTTAGCATCTCTTGCAGAGCTGGTTTGGTGGAGGTATTCTTTTAGACTTCTTTTGTCTGAGAAGCTCCTTATTTGGCCTTCTATTTTGATTGAGAGCCTTGTGGGGTACAGTAGCCTTGGTTGCAGGCTTCTGGTTCTCATTACTTGGAATATTTCTTGCCATTCTCTTCTGGTTTGGGGCATTTCCATTGAGAAGTCAGCTGCTAACCTTATCAGGGCTCCCTTGTATGTTACTTTCTGTTTCTCCCTTGCTGCCTTTAAGATTTTCTCTTTGTCTTGGAATTTTGCCACTTTAATTATGATGTGTCTTGAAGTGGGCCTGTTTGGGTTCTTCTTGATTGAGACTCTCTGTGTTTCTGGATTTGTGTGACTTTTTCTGTCATCAGATTAGGGAAGTTTTCCATCATTAGTTTTCTAACCATGTTTTCTATCCCTTCCTCTTCTTCTCCTTCTGGTATCCTTATTATACGAATATTATTCTGTTTCATGTTGTCCTGAATTTCCCTTAATCCCTCTTCATTCTTTCTGAGCCTCTTTTCCTGTTCTTGCTCTTTCTGGCTGCTTTTTCTACCTTGTCCTCCAGCTCACTGATATGATCCTCTGCTTCATCGAGCCTGCTTTTGATTCCTTCTACTGTGTTCTTCAGTTTAGAAACTGTATTCTTCATTTCCTCTTGGCTCTTGTTGGTAGTTTCTATTTCCTTTTTCATGTTGATATAGTTTGCAATGAGTTCATTGTAGTTTCCCTGTAGTTTCTGATAATTCTCTGTGAGCTCATTGAGCTTATTGAGCTTCCTGATAACCAATGCTTTGAACTCAATATCTGATAGTTGACTTGCCTCTGTTTCGTTTATCATTCTATCTGGGGCTTCCTCTTTTCCTTTCATTTGGGGATTGTTTCTTTGTCTTCCCATTGTTTGTAAGACGCTTCTTGTTAGCCTCTGTTTCTTAAGTTGATCTGTTCTGACCCCCTGTGCTTATGGTATGAAGTTCTATGGTAAAATACCTGTGAGATTCAGTGGTGCAGTCTCCTTAATCTCCTGAGCTCACTGGTCTTGGACTGTCATTTTGTTGGCTCTCTGTATGTCTTTGGGTTTTGGTTGTTGTTAGGTCTTTCGTTGATGGGTCCTTCCCTCCCGCTGGTTTATTGAGGGTCACTCCATCCACCACACCTTGTATTCTCGTGTGCAGGTGTGGACAGGTTGTGTTGAAACTGATTCTTCTGTGTGAACAAGGTTTTGAGGCTTCTGTCTCACTCTTGTTCAGTTGTCTGTTGTGGGTAGTTTCTCCACCAATTGGTTGTATTTCCAGGTCAGTCCTGGTTTGAGGTTAGTTGGGTTCCACTCCCTCTTTCACCTTCTTCTGTTGTTATCTGTTGGTGGTTCTTTTGTTGGTGGGTTTTCTCTTCCAGCAGGTATCCTGATGTTCACAGCTTCTGCCTACTCTTTTTTTGTGATCGGTTGGAGGGGGAAGGCAAAATGTTTTAAGACAGCATGAGTGTATTCTATGATATTTAATGTACCAACACTTAGAGAAGAGATAGGAGATCCTGTGGATATGTATAGTGTTAACCGTGATATTTCACCCAACTAGTCACTTTTAAGAAAGGGTGGGAAGTAGATAAGACTCTTGTTGGGGGGGGGGTGATTGTGCATTGGATCTAGAAAGCTGTGAGCTTGTGAGAGGTGAGATTATGAGGTAAAGTGAGAGTAAAGGACAGAAAATAGGTGTAGTGCGTGAGAGAATAGAATTAACCACAACAGTAGTAAAGTACAGGAAACAGTGGAATGGGCTAATACCTGGGGGGTGGGGGTGCTGTGTAGTATTTACAATTGTATGGAACAGCAATTATTTTCAATGTTAATGGAGCAACAATCATATGACAGTCTCTATGTGATCTGAAAAACAAGATTAAGAAGTATAGGACCTAGAGTGGTGTGTTAATGGAACACAAGTGAAGTGAAAGACAGTAAGTTAAAAATACACTGTGAATGAGAGAATAAGGGAAACCAGTCAAACAATGCAATTCAACCGGTCAAGCAAAGAAGACTAAACAGAAAGAAGAGAAATACAAAAATAGTAGTAAAATGGAAGATGTAAGAATAATGAAAAAGCATAATACAAATGTACAATATCTTGCAAGTCATCTGGAGTAGCAAAAAAAAAAATTGCCTCACTGTCTCAGCTGTTGGGGTGACCCTGTTTGGATCCAACTCTGGTCTCTTCACAGTTTCTAGTTTTATTGTCTCATTTGTGGGAATTATTATAAAATAGAACAACAACAACAACAAAAAAAACCTCCTGCTGGCTTGAAACTGGCTAAGCCAGTAGTGCTGGACTTCCTATCTGCAGCAGGCTGAAGGGGAAATTGGTTTCTCTTTTCTCCCCTCGGGCCCCAGCACTCCTCCTGCCCAGCCTAGGCCTACAGTTCACCAGCAGAGCTGCCCTGGAGGTGTACCAGTCAGGGGCAGTTCACACACCTCCTTCTCACTCTTTGTTGTCCTAGATGCTAGGGGCTCTCAGTGCCCCTTCAGGCTGGTTCAGCTCCCCCAGTATGTTAAGTCTTTCTGGGGATTGCTGACTCCCTGATTGCTGAGCAGGGGTTCCACCCCTGGTTGCCTGGCTGCCACTGTGCATGCTGGTGTGGGCCTCCTCTGCTGTTTCCCTGGGGGCGCAGGGGTCAGGCGTGCTCAGACCTGGGCCTGTGTTGTAGTAAGACAATCAGCCACAGGCCACTCAGTGGGCATGCACCATCCTGGGGCTGTGGGCTTATGCCCAGGGTCTTCCTCCAAGCACTCTCCCGGGAGTACGGTTTTGAGTGTGGGACCTCCCTAGCCTCTGAGGGCCGCCCCCAGGGCTGGGTGGGGAAAGGGCCTGATGGACTGCTGCAGCAGAATTCCCCAAACAGCTAGCTGCCTTGTGTCTATTTCTTTACTTTTTCTTTTTTTAAAGAATTTCTCCTGTTCAAGCCTGCCAATCCATGCAAGGACCTGACCTCTCACTCAGCCAAATTTTCCAACCAGACCAGGGAGTATCCAGGTCAGGGCCTGGCCTGGCCCAACTCTCAACTCTTCTCAACCCTCGCACACAGTCTCCGTGGGTGCTCAGAGCCCCTGTGTGTTTGCCACTTCTTCTTTTTCCCCTCCCTGAGCTTCAAGCAACCAGGTCTCTTCCGGTGGTGTCTCAATGTTGTCTGGTAGGGGATGGAGCTGTTGACGTGATTCTCTCCCAAAAATCCTGCAGCAGACCCGCCTAGAGCCGGGCTTGGGGCGTCTGTCGCCCTAGTCTCTGCACTGGACCCAGGGACCTTTTTTGTCCTGAAGGTCTCTCCTTACCTGATTTTTCTATGACCTGTACAATTTTGGTCTTCAATCTTCATATATGTTGGGGTACTGTTGACTGTTCGCTCTGTTTCTCAGAAGATCAGCTAGGTGTTCTACCCATGCGCAAGGGGGAGTGGACTCCGCTCCTACCTATATCGCCGCCATCTTTCTGTACATTCATAACATTATATTTTAGCAAATGTATTAACATAAGGAGAAAACAACTGTCTACATTATTATTGCAATAACTTCTTGATTCTGCTTCTGAGGTCATCTATGTCATATAAAATTTAGAAGTCATGAGATATAATATGTATTTTACTATTCATGAAAAG
>PVJI01016643.1:0-37752 GCA_004026765.1 Micronycteris hirsuta | reverse complement strand
TTCACTTTCAGTCTGTGTAAGTCTTTTGTCCTGAGGTGGGTCTCTTGTAAGCAGCATATGTGTGGGTCGTGCTTTCTTATCCATTCCGCTATTCTATGTCTTTTAATTGGAGCATTTAATCCATTTACGTTTAAGGTTATTATTGATAGGTACTTATTCATTGCCATTTTTTTTTGTACCTGTGTTCCTCACTCTCTCTCTTTCTCTTCCTTCCCTTAAATCAGTCCCTTTAGGATCTCTTTCAGAGCTGGTTTGGTGGAGGTGTATTCTTTTAGACTTCTTTTGTCTGGGAAGCTCCTTATTTGGCCATCTATCTTGATTGAGAGCCTTGCTGGGTACAGTAGTCTTGGTTGCAGGCCTCTGGTTACTTGGAATATTTCTTGCTATTCCCTTCTGGCTTGGAGTGTTTCCATTGAGAAGTCAGCTGCTAACCTTATTGGGGTTCCCTTGTATGTTACTTCCTGCTTCTGCCTCGCTGCCTTTAGGATTCTCTCTTTGTCTTGGAATTTTGCCATTTTAATGATGATGTGTCTTAAAGTGTGCCTGTTCAGGTTCCTTTTGATTGGGACTCTCTGTATTTCCTGGATTTGTGTGGCTTTTTCTCTCATCAGATTAGGGAAGTTTTCCATCATTACTTTTTCAAACAAGTTTTCCATCCCTTGCTGCTCTTCCTCTCCTTCTGGTATCCCTATTATACGAATATTGTTACGTTTCATGTTGTCCTGCATTTCCCTTAATACCTCTTCATTCTTTCTGAGCCTCTTTTCCTGTTCTTGCTCTGTTTGGGTGCTTTTTTCAACCTTGTCCTCCAGCTCGCTGATCCGATCCTCTGCCTCATCAAGCCTGCTTTTGATTCCTTCTATTGTGTTCTTCAGTTTAGATATTGTATTCTTCATTTCCTCTTGGCCCTTGTGAATAGTTTCTATTTCCTTTTTCATGTTGACATAGTTTGCAGTGAGTTCATTATAGTTTCTCTGTAGTTTCTGGTAGTTTTCTGTGAGTTCATCAAGCTTCTCGAGTTTTTTGAGCTGCCTGATAACATATGCTTTGAACTCAATATCTGATAGGCTTGCCTCTGTTTCATTTATCATTCTTTCTGGGGCTTCCTCCTTTTCTTTCATTTGTGGATTGTTTCTTTGTCTTCCCATTGTTTGTGGGATTCTTCTTGCTAGCCTCTCGTTCTTAAATTGATCTGTCAAGTTCTCTGAAGCAGCGAAGTTAATTTTGTGTCACTGTCTCTGTTTTTTGGGCTGACTCTTGTCTGGGTCCCACTCTATTCTCTTCACAATTCCAGGTGTTAATGTCTCACCTGTGGATAAAGAAGAGAGGGGAAGGGCGAAAAAGAAGGAAAAAAGCAAAAGAAAAGGAAAAAGAAAGATAAAGAAAAAAATAATTTGAAAATAACATAAAATAAAAAATAATAAAAAATAGGAAATAAAAGGAAGAGAAAACTAGGAATACCAAATGAAGGGAAGGTAGAAGGAGTTAAAAAAATATATAGAGGGACAGATAGGAAGAAGGGTGGGGAAAAACAAACAAAGAAACAAAGAGAAAACAAAAGAAAGAAAAAAAAAGACTTTTGTTGGCTGGCTTCAACAGCGTCTGGTCTGGGCTGCAACAGGCTGGGAAGATATCAGAGTTCCCCTGCTGTCTTCCTGGGCTGCACTCTCAGCTGCCGTCCTGCCTCCAGCCGAGTTGCTGGGAGTTTGCAGCACCTGCTCTGGGCCGCCTGACCCCCACCCTGAGTCAGAGTTTATGAGGTCTGTGTCTCTCCTCAGTGGGGCTCAATGTAGCTCCTGTTTCTCCCCCACGGAGGGACTCTGCACCGCAGGTCTGGTTGTGTCTCAGATCCTCCAGGAGTGAGCTCCACGCCCCTGCATTTGCCGACCGCTTTTGTCTCTGGATTCGGGGCTTGCAAGCCGCAGGCCTGGGCGCCTGGTTGGGCACCAACCCCTGCCGCCCCCGACTGGCTCCGCCGGTTGCGCGCCAGATCCCGGAGCTCCGGGCCTGGGTTTCCCGTTCAGTTCAGTCTCCAATTCCTCCCGCTGGGATCGCCAGCCTCTGCAGATCAGTCCCCACGTACACACCAACCTCCGGACTGCTGGGGACCAAGGCTCTTCCAACAGACGCGCGCATCTGCTTTGGCTACTCACACACCCCAATCCCTCTCCATATTTTAAAAGTTGTCCAGTTATCTACATTGTCAGTGCAGAAGGCCATTATATATTATATTATGTCCCTTATAGCCCTCATCTGTGTGGGTATGTATTTGATGCTTACTAGCTGTCTTTATGTCACTCCAGTCATTTTGGTTGTTTGAAGCTCTAAAAGTCTTCTCAGGAAAGATTCATGGGACCAACATTTCCTAAAATGTTTACACATTGATGGGGTTTGTTCTATTAATAATAAGAAATCATTTTAGCTAGATATAGAATCTGTGGTTCACACATTCTTGCCTAGGATATCTTAAATGTGTCCTCCATTTTCTTCTGGCCTAAAATGTTGCCAAAGCCTGATGACAACTTAATTTTCTTTCTGTATTAAAACACTTGGTGTTTTTTGCCTGGTTGTCAAAAGATTTTTTTCCCACCCTGACTGGTGTGGCTCAGTTGGTTGGGCATCGTCCCACAAAGTGAGAGGCCACTGGTTTGATTCCCAGTTTAGGGCATATTGCCTGGGTTGCAGGTTCTGTCCCTGGTCGGGGCACCTCTGAGAGGTGACCAATCGATGTATCTCTCTCACATTGATGTTTCGCTCCTTCTCTTTCTCCCTCCCTTCTCCTTTCCCTAAAAATAAATAAGATCTTTTTAAAAATATTTTTTTCAAAGTCCAATAATTTTACCAGAATATGTCTTAATATTGTCAGTCATCCTGGGTTAATTTTCCAAGGTATATGTTGTGGCCTTTCAGTATGTAGTTTCAGAGTTTAAAAAAAATATTTAGTAAAATTTTATTCACTTACAGATTTTAGTTATTCTGATCTCTGGTTTTCTTTTTCTAGATATTTTCCACATCCTCTTGAATAATTTTTATCACCTTCATTTCTTTTTGACTAAAAAAGTCCTCCTTTTCATCTTCTGTTTCTTTTAAGGTATTATCTTTTGTGTTATTTGCTCTTGTATTCCTTCTAGCTTAGTCTTCATTTCTGGGATGATTTTCTGTCACAGCAACTCAACTCTGCTATTGTAGCATGAATTCAGCCATAGACCATACAGAAACAAGTGGGTGTGTGGCCATGTTCCAATAAAACTTTATTAATAAAAACAAGTGGCCTATGGGCTTTGGCCCTTAGACCATAGTTTGCTAGACCTTGGTTTAGTCTAACAACTTTCTTGTGCAGATGAGGGAACTGAGCTCTGGTTTTACCCTTTTCCTTGATTTGTAAGTAAAAATGGCAAGGACCAGGGTGTTGGCTTTTACTATAAGAGACACACTTAAATTGAGTTCAAGATGAGCTTAACTTATGCATGATTCCCTGTTCTAGCAAATAGTGTTACATGAAACTGTTAATACAGGGTCTTTCAAAAGTTTTCACTGCTCTAAGAGTTTTCGGATATTTCATATTGCCATTTACTAAGATGCTGGTTGACCTTTCGAACCTATTATATCTCTGAAGTAATGGTCAAATTTGAATGGTAAGGAAATAAAGGTAAAATAATTGAAGTAAGAAAAGTATGCCACTCTTTTATTCTTCTTCAGAGTCTTTGTTTTTAATTTTGGAAATGTCCAGATTTGTATATCTTTTATGATAGCCATTCAGTGTCACATAACAGTCCCATGCCTTTTCCCTCTTTAAGGTTAATTCCTGATTGTTTTGTTTAATTAGTTGTTCAAATAGATGAAGATTCTTAGGTTAAAAAAACATAACCTCATGGTTCCATGCATGCAAAGCTAAAAATAAGCATTGGCTCTGAGTGATCAGGGAAAGAATATGATTTAGAAAAGTCATTGTGTATGTATTTTTTTCCTTTTTTCTCAGCACTGGAAGAAGTATGACATCTATGAGAAGCAAACCAAAGAAGAAACTGACTCTGTAGTGCTGATAGAAAACCTGAAGAGAACCTCTCCATGATGGGGATAATTTTTTTTAACCCTCATCGTGACTTTGTGAAGATTCATCCCATTCTCCATTTGTTATCTGGGTACTTGTTAAATGGAAACCAAAACTACTGGACTATTTAAAAACAGGCAGCTCCTAAGAGCCACAGGTTTTTATATTGTCATGCACTGAAAAACTAAAAATAATTGGCCCTTTGGAGAAGAAAGTGGAATTACTCTCATTGAATTATAAAAGCAGGCATCTTTTGCGAAGGTTACAAACTAGGGAACAAAGCAAAAAGTGATGATGACAGTAGAGTTGATCTTATCAAGAATTGTGACAGCTGCCTGAGGGATGGATCAATGCCTACTTTGTATCATTTGTGTCATACAATACCAACAAATTTTATTTGTGGGGGGACTCATTTTTGGGTGCAACTGTTAATGCCAAACTTGAGTCACAGAGAAGATCTAGCAAACAGAATTGAAAAAAAATCTGTTATCTGTTGTTTGGGATCCCAGTAAATAATGTTTGTAGCTATTAAAACATAAGAGGCTGGAATCATCGTCCCTTTGGCAACATTTTCCTCTGCTTTGAAAGGCCCAGACATCAGTGATGGTTGGCCATGATGATGACACCTACAGATAAAGCAGAGGCAGCTTCTATTACCAGGACCTTTCAAAGCCATTGAAGGCTTTTATGGGCAGCAGAGACAGAATGACTTATTGGGTGTTAGAGTTTGAACCACTGCATTCTGTAATGACATATTGTTTTTTTCTTCACCTCCTCTACTCAAATCAAGTATTTACTATGTGTCCAGACTGTGCTAGGCCCCCAGGGGTTAGGCATCTCCCTCAAAAGGTGGACAATCTGGTTGGGACTTCTCAGTTCTTAACCACTTTCTTTTTCCCCACCAGTCATTTTCCAGACCTTTCAGCTCCCCCATTCCCATACCTGATTTCCCCTTTGCCTTTTCCCTCATTGTAGTATTTTACTATTCAATAGATATTAGAATATAAATCTGCTCAGAACACCTAGAGGAGCGGGGAGTGATTTGCAGCTCAGGTAAATTGTGAGTAGACTGAGAGACAGTGACGCGTTTTTGCATATTTTGTAACTTCTGTGTGTCTGCATTCGTTTGAAGGCTTTCAGCATTTACTGTTTCTCTACATATTTCGTAAACAGAAAGGAGATATTATCTTCACTTAGAATTTTGCTATTTGCTTGGTAAAAAAGAATAGTTTTATTTTCCTCTTTTTCCTTACTGTCACGAATAGTTATTAGTAGGGTTTATGGCTTATATAGATAGCCAGCTTCCAAGACTCCAATGTTTGTATGCATTTTTTGCATATGTTAGAGTTCCATTCTCACTCATCTCCACAACATATATATTCCCTCTACTCCTACTTACTCCAAATTTAAAGTAGTATGGAAATGATAGTGCCCTCCCCCGTCCCCCATGTTGCTCTCCTTACACACATAGACTCAGATTACTGGTAGGAACTTGACAAATTTGTATCACCAGTTCTCCAAACATTCACCCATTTGTATTAATCAAATGACACTACTTGTAATTTCTGCTGTTAGGGGAAGGGAGATCAGAGATATCTGCTATTCACAGGTTTGGGGAAAAGTGTGGCAACTTGCTTGCACTGCAGAGGAGCATAGTGGCTTTTCTGAGAAAATTGGCATCCAGAGCAAGAGTAGATGCCAAGGTGTTGCCTCCCTGTGCTTTTAGTTTTGAGGTCAGATTGAGGCTGGGAGACAGGCATGAATGTTCCACTTTGTTCTACTGTTCTGTAAAAAACATATTTACTTTTCCTTTGTAGGAATGAGATTCCTTCCTAGCCAGATCTTTTATAATTCTGGGAAGCAAAACACTGAAATACCTCACCCAAAGCCATTTTTCCTGTTACCCTATTTAGATAGCATTGGTGGGGGTGCTTTGATATTCTTATTACCCAAGCATAGGATGCTAACTATCAAGCATCCTGGGAGTGTAGAAATTGTACTTTGTTTCCATTTTCTTTTAGCAGTAAAATAGTTGAGGGAAAGGGGGACTGTGAGTTATGGGAGTAGCTAGCTATGGCTGTTTTATAATTGTTGAAAAGTGATCCCCAGGTCTTGGGAGCTCTTGGAGACTTTAATACTGGGTGGAGTGAAAGTAGGTTTACAGTTGTTCATATGGAAAATAATACAATAATTAATAAATAATAATACAAGAATGAACTGTGTTTCACACACTCACAACTCTAACCTACTTTTCCCCCCACCCTGTACATCAATGGGATTCTCATCACCTGTAGGAAACTAGTACGTTCATTTACTATTTTATGTCTAACCTATACAGATTGTTTTCTCTGTTTACTTAAGTAAACCTACTGTAAGAATGTTCATTCTTATTCTTGCATTGAGATAAGTGTTTTCTTCATCTGGGCACTAAAGGGATATGTGAAACAATGTTAACATTTTTGGTAATAACTTCAACTAGGGATCATTGTGTTTAACTTCTTTGAATAAAATAAATATTGTCTTTTTATATGTCACCCCAGTGTTTTCCTTTGGTATTTTTGGGGGGAAAGTATTGTGAGAAGTGGGTGGCATAACAAATTGGAGTTAAAAGAATAACTGTGAAAAATTCCAAGATAGCAATTTTATCTTGTAATCATTTCTCATAAGCTTCTCTGCTATTCTCAGTATGGCTGTGTTTTCTGATAAGGCCGTGCACTAAGGAATGTTAGTATTTGATAAATTGTAGATATGTTAATAAGAGAAATGGAAAACTGGTGCTTTCTAATATTAAGCTTAAAATAGAGTACAATATACTTAAGGAAGCTGTCATGGTATACATGAAGGGGGATCCCCTAGTTATAAATTAATCACATTACTAAATTAGATTTGAGACTAACAAAATCAGTTCTCAATAGCTGTCCTCTTAAGAGAAGGTGTTATAGTTTCATATTTTCTATAATGACAGCAAAATGGTTTAAATACCACAGAGGGTTTTTCTCATTTGAGTTGAGCCAGACCACATTTGTTATTGACTGAGTCTTCACAGGATCCAAACCCCAGGATGTGTGCAGGGGGTACTGATCTTGGTGAGGTTAGTCCTGTTAACTCTCTTGAATGATCCAAGATTCTGGAAATCTACTTCAAGGTAAGTATAGTTTTGTTTTTTAACAGGAAACTTTTAATTCTTTATATATCAAAACACTGTGTATTATGACAGAAAACATTTAACTGAAGGCCCTTGGGGTTATATGTCTATGTGAAGGAAAGGAGCCAACATGATCTAAGCACATTGATTTCCAGAGTCTCTTTTCTTTTAAACCCTAATGATTAGACCAAGCAAAAAAAAATTGGGTAAATACTGTAGCCAAATCTTGGCGTGCTTTTACTTCAAGGGAGGAGTTTTACTGACATTTGAATGTGCTAGCTATTTTTGATATCAACCCCCAAGATGATTTCTTTCTGAAGGTTTTTTGGCCTCTTTCCTAATGGCCATGTTTTGAGTTTATCAGCAATAGCCATAGGGATATATTTCACTTCTAGTTTTCAACATTGATTATGTAGACAATGATATAAAAATAGTTTAATAGTTGAGTGACTACTGTGTGCCATTACATGTGTTATTTCACTAAATCCTCATGTGAGTGCCAGGGAGATACGTTGCATTATTATCCTCATTTTATAGGTGAAAAAGCACACATAAGATGATCGGTCTATGTGTGCAAGATCACATAGCTAGTAATTGATTGAGACACAATTGGAAAACAAGTCACATCAACTTTAGAGCTTATATAATACAGCCAGTGATGTATTTGTTTTAAAGAGGCAACTACCTAAAGAAGAAACATTTCACATTATTGCTTATCAACTGGAAGACAGAATTTAAATTACTTAATTGCAAAGTGAGCTTTTGACAATGTCTTAAGATTCATTTGTGCGTTCATTCATGTACATGCCAGGCAATGTGCTAGGTACTAGGAATTTAGAAGTCAATAAGATTCGGTTTGGTATTAGGTGGTTAGTCGGGAGGAGGCTACTTTGTTCAGGGGAAAGAGATCTAGATTAGAATTTAGGAGTTCCAAATGACCTTGACCAGGTACTTCTTTGTCGCGGATTTCGACCCGCAAAATCCGTGGGGGGACCGCCCCGATCACGTGAATCAGTCTTACCCAGAGACACGCTTGGAGATGAGAATCCGGTAGCCATGGGTCTTTTCCACCACCTCCGTTTCGGGAAAAAGACCTCGTGGGTTGCGTAGCCGGGGCTTTTACTAGAGGCATTAAGACACATTTACATTGGATTGATTATTCACGGGATTAAGCAGAACAGGGGTAAGATTACTCATTAGCAGGGCATTAGGATGTAAATTCAGGTCCGGTGGCAGGCAGGACCAGGTTAAAGTAATATGCAGGGCACAGCAAGCCAGAATTTTTTAAGATACATCTTTGCCAAATTCCTATTAGAGAATTCCCATTCCACAGACATGATCCACACTTGCTCACATGGGAATCACATGGAGCTGTGCTCAAAACGTGTAAATTCTCAGAACATGCGTGTTGAAATCACTGCCACACTTCTTCCTGTCTGCATCTGCTTTCCCATCTATGAAATGCAGATAGATGTTAGACTTAGTGATTTCTTATCCTATTCAAGGCTCATAACAGAGGCCATAAGTTGTGGAGCTCATTTAGAACTGACGATCTTCGCTATAAATAGTAGCAATACCATGGAGAGTAGCAATACCCTTCCTCTCTTGGGACATCTCTAAAATGAGGAGGTTGGACTAGATCAGCTCTATTCTCACATCCAAACAAACTAAGATGATATTTACAGTCATCTACTCTTGATATAGGAAGGAGCTAGCTATTAGTAGTAACTGCCAAAAATAACCAGAGTAGGTCCTTTAACAAAAGGAATTGATATATTGAATGAATAATGTAGCCCATCCAAATCAGAATTTCCACAAGGGCCCGGCCATGGTTGTGCCTAACACATACTTTTTTCAGCAAGCTTTGCAGACTTTAGGTCATTTTGCCTAGACACACAAAAATGGACTTTCTATTATATAGATTGCTTGTATAATGACTACATTTGATACATTACCTAAAATATGGTTCATTTGATTTCAATGCTTGCAAATTTGGTCATTGAGTTTAATGTCTTGGTTTTTACTTGCTCAAAATAAAACATGTACATAATTTTTTATCTTATTTTTTATTATATTTAATTGTTGTTCAAGTACAGTTGTCTCCATTTTCCCCCCTTGACTCCCCCCCCCAGCCATCCCCACTCCCCATCCTTGATCCTACCTCTCTTTGGTTTTGTCCATGTGTCCTTTGAAACATGTACATAATTTAAAAAGAGTACCACAGGGCTTATAAAAACAGCAGTTCCTTGCCCTACCCTTCCTTAGGCCTGATTCCTGCTCCCCAAAAAGATGCCGATAGTCTAATCCCTTGGACCTGTGAAAATGTCACTTTACATGGCAAAAGGGACTTTGCAAGCATGATTAGTATTACAAACTTTTTTTCAGAAAGGTTTTATTTATTTTTAGGGAGGGGGAAGAGGGGGATAAAGAGAGGGAGAGAAACATTGATTGGTTGTATTCTTGTATGCAACTGAACCCGCAAACCATATGACCTGACTGAAAATTGAACCTGCAAACTTTTACTTGGTGGGACAATGCTCAACCAACTGAGACACACCAATCAGGGCGACATTACAGACCTTAAAATGGAGAGATTATGGTGAATTCTCTGGATGGGCCCAATCTAATCATTTGAGCTCATAATACCAGAGTAATTTCTCTGGCTGCAAGCAGAAGAGGAGAGATTCCAAGTTCGGAAAGGGCCTAAAGTGCATTGCTGGCTTGAGGATGGATGAGACCATGTAGAAAGTGTTAGAAAGAACTGGATCCTGCTAACAACAAAATTGAACCTAGAAGCAGAATCTGTCTAATACAGGAGCCCAAGCATGCCAAACCCATAATTTTGGCCTCATGAGACCCTGAGCAGAAAATTCAGTCATGCTGTGCTGGGCAGTTTTTTTTGTTTTGTTTTGTTTTAGAGGATCTTTTTAAAAAATTACACTTTGCTGATTATGCTATTATAGTTGTCTCAATTTTTCCTTCTTTGCCCCCCTCCACCCAACACCCCCCTCCACCCAGCACTCCCATCCTTCAGGCAATCCCCCACCATTGTTCATGTCCATGAGTCATGTGTATAAGTTCTTTGGCTACTCCATTTCCTATACTGTACTTTCCATCCCCATGGCTTCCATCCCTATGGCTATTCTGAAACTACCTATTTGTACTTCTTTTTTTCTTTTTAAAGATTTTTTTATTTATTTTTAGAGAGAGGAGTAGGTAAGGAGAAAGAGAGGGAGAGAAACATCAATATGTGGTTGCCTTTAACGCACCCCCTACTGGGAACCTGGCCTGCAACCCAGGCATGTACCCTGACTGGGAATCGAACCAGTGACCCTTTGGTTCACAGCCTGCACTCAATCCACTGAGCCACACCAGCCAGGCTCCTATTTGTACTTCTTAATCCCCTCAGCTCTTCACCGAATTCCCCCACAACTCCCTCCCATCTGGCAACCATCAAAATGCTCTCCATATCCATGATTCTGTTTCTGTTCCTCTTATTTGCTTAGTTTGTTTTTTAGATTCAATTGTTGATAGATATGTATTTATTGCCATTTTATTGTTCGTAGTTTTGATCTTTCTTATTTTTTAAAAAGATTTTAATTATTTATTTTTAGAGAAGGGAAGGGTTGGAGAAAGAGAGGGAGAGAAACATCAATGTGTGGTTGCCTCTCGCGCACCCACCACGGGGCACCTGGCCTGCAACCCAGGCATGTGCCCTGACTGGGAATTGAACCAGCAACCCTTTGGTTTGCAGGCTGGCACTCAATCCACTGAGCCACACCAGCCAGGGATGATCTTTTTTTTTAAACTGAGTCCCTTGAACATTTCATATGTCAATGGTTTGCTGATGATGAACTCCTTTGGTTTTTCTTGTCTGGGAAGATCTTTATCTGCCCTTTATTTCTAAATATCTTTCCTGGGTAAAGCAGTCTTGGCTGTAGGTCCCTACTTTGCATGACTTTGAATATTTCTTGCCAATTCCTTCTAGCCTGCAAAGTTTCTTTTGAGAAATCAGCTGAACGTTTTATGGGAATTCCCCTATAGGTAACTAACTTCAACCTTTGGTATTTTAATTATGATGTGTGTAGGAGTGATCCTCTTTGCATCCCTCTTGTCTGTGACTCTGCTTCCTGGAGTTTCATGTCTATTTCCTTTACCAAATTAGGGAAGTTTTCATTCATTATTTTTTTCAAATAGATTTCCTATTTCTTGCTCTTTCTCTTCTCCTTCTGGCACCCCTATGATGTAATTGTTGGACCTCTGGAAGTTGCCCCAGAGGCTGCTTATACTATCCTTGTTTCTTGGAATTCTTTTTCCTTCTTGTTGTTCTGATTCTTCCTCCCTTCCTTCCTTCCTTCCTTCCTTCCTTCCTTCATTCATTCCTTCCTTCCTTCCAAATCCTTGGTTTCATTCTTGGCTTCATCCACTCCACTGTTATTTCCCTGTAAATTGTTCTTTATTTTAATTAGTGTGTCCTTCATTTCTGACTACATCTTTTTTGTGCTATTGAGGTCCTCACTAAGTTCCTTGAGCATCCTTATAACCAGTTTTGAACTCTGCATCTTGTAGATTGCTTATCTCCATTATGTCTAGCTCTTTTTCTGGGGTTTTTATCTGTTCTTTCTTTTGGGCCATGTTTCTTTTTCTCCTCATTTTGGCAGCCTCCCTGTGTTTGTTTCTGTGTATTTGGTAGAGCTGCTATGACTCCGTGTCTTGGTAGTATGGCCTAATGTAGTAGCTCTCTGTGTGGACTGGGTACACCCTCCTATTGTAGTTGAGACTTGATTGCTGTTGGCAGATCAATGGGAGGGATTTACCTAGGCTGAACAGCTGCAAGGACTGCCTATGTCGCCACTGACCACCATCCTCCACCCTCTGTGGAGGACCTGTGCAGGGACAGGGTAGTGGTGCGCCAACCTGGTCTGCAGCTGTCCACTGGGTGTGCTGGCCCTGAGGTTTCCCAGGTGGTATAGGCCAAGGTCAGTCCCCACCTGTGTTTTCCTCGGGACCACCTTCCATGAACTATAAAACAATCTGAGATGGCCACTATTTGTGCTGGGCTTGGAGATTCCCAGGCAAGGCCAAGCTCTGAATCTAGGCTGGTTGCTGCTACTGCCAGGCCTATGGCCACTTAGCAAGAGGTACAGGAGCTTGGACTCACTGAGGCTGCCTGTTGCTGGTTTGAGAGGATTTAGGAAGCTGTGAAGTATGAGGCAAAGCCAGTCGTTCATATTGAAAAGAAGCTTGGGTGGGCCCATAAGTTGGGTAGCACAGAGTCTCTGGAGATCTCTAGGGTGGGGCACACAGGCAGTTGATGGAGTCTCAGATACGGTACCTGCCTGCTGGCTCTGTGGCTCTGTGGGGGTTCATAAAAGGCACAATGGCCTCTGCCCACTTCTCTGTCTTGGAGAAAGCTGTCCCCCAGCTCTCTCCTAATGCCAGACACTTCAGATTCTCCCTGTATGGCACTGGTAACTTTCAAGTTGCTAACCCTGTGCTGGAGCTCAGAGGGAGTAAGTCTAAGTCATGTGTGGGTTCTTTAAGAAGAACTGCTTGGGACTCCATCAGTTTCTTCCACCAACTTAATCCCTGCTAGTTTATGGGGACTTACCTTTCTGGCACTGGAAGTCTGGGCTGGGAGGCCTGGTGTGGTGCTGGGACATTTTGTTCCCAAGGTATCCCTCCCAAAATTTTATCCACCACACATGGATGTGGGACCAGCCCATTCCCACATCTCTGCCCCTCATACCAGTCTGGATGAATGTGATTTCTTTAATTCCATAGTTGTCAGACTTCCATTCAACTCCATTTCTGATGGTTCTCAGTGATGATTGTTCTATATTTTAGTTGTAATTTTGATTTGGTTGTGTGTGGAGGTGAGCCATGTTTACCTATGCTGCCATCTTGACCAGAAATATCTTTTTTTACTTGAAACTTTTATTAGACAAATTGGGAAGATGGAATCTATTTGAAAAAATACATATAAAAGTATAATGTTATGTGCATAAACTAACAGTCTTCAATGTCTTAACTTTTTGCATTGGTCACAATAGTCTACATTAAATATTTTAGCAAATAAGCAGTATTTTGTATTGTTTTATTTAGAAAAAATAGTATTTGATTTGGTCACCTCTCTGATAGGTAAGAAATGTGATAGAGTGAGAAATGAATAATCTGTTTTATTTTATTTTATTATTTTTTTAAAGATTTTATTTATTTATTTTCAGAGAGAGAAGAAGGGAGGGAGAAAGAGCAATGCATGGCTGCCTCTCACATGGCCCCCACTGGGGACCCGGCCTGCAACCCAGGCATGTGCCCCAACTGGGAACCGAACTGGGACCCCCTGGTTCCCAGCCCGCACTCAATCCACTGAGCCACACCAGCCGGGCCTGAATAATCTGTTTTAAAAAAGCATCTTTGCTTGTTGGGAAAGAAATGTAATTTGGATTGTGTTGGACTTCTGACATACAGGAATGTAAGATAATATATTTGTGTTGTTCTGAAAAGATGGTGGAGTGAGTGGAAGCTACACTAACCTCCCAGGACCAATCTGGAATTATAAATAAATTATGGAGAAATAAACAACTGAACAATAGCTGGAGAGAAGCCTTATAACCTGGATGACAGAACAAACAGCTTCATCACAACGAGACTGATAGGGAATGCACTCGAGACATGAGAAGGTTGACTTGGCTCCCATGGGTGGCAGCTGAAGTGCTGGACGAATATTTAAGTGGCCAAGGGGATCACACTGAGAAGTGTGGGTCCAAGCTGGCTCCCCAGCCTACAGCACAAGAGCCTGAAAAGTACCCAAATAACATAGCTGTGAAAAGTGGCAAGGTTTCTCTCTGCTAGGGTCATACAGCTGGAGACACAGAGAGCCTTTTAAAGGGTCAACACATACATTTTCCTTTTTAAAAAGATTTTATTTATTTATTTTTTTAGAGAGAGGGTAAGGGAAGGAGAAAGAGAAGGAGAGAAATATCAATGTGTGGTTTCCTCTCACGTGGGCCCCACTGGGGACCTGGCCTGCAACCCAGGCAAGTGCCCTGACTGGGAACTGAACTGGCGACCCTTTGGTTCACAGCCCACACTCAATCCACTGAACTATACCAGGCAGGGCAACAAATACATTTTCATTTGTAGCCACTTACCATGGGCTCTGGCAAAAGGAGGACAGAGAAGACTAGAGATGCTTGATGAGAGACTGGGGCCGGTGGCTTTGAGGAGAGAACCGAGAGAACAGCCACCCGGATCCTTGTGCTATGTCATCCCCCATACTGCAGGAGCCATCTTGCTCAGGCAGAGACTGCACCCCTGCCCCGACGAAGTGGTATCAGCCTGAGGGGAAGCAATAGCCCCACCTGTAGGAATTATTCTTCCCCATCCTGTGGTGCTTAAGCCTGACTGCCTAGTGCAGAGTGACTAGATTAACAATTGAAGGAGACAGCCACAGACAGTAGATCCCTGGTAGTCTCTAACAGCCTGCCTAAGGCCAGACTGGGTCACCATCTGACATCACTAGAGGCAGATCCAGAAAGAAAAAAACAATGGTGAATACTAGACACTATCGAGATGAAAACCACTGTGGTCTTCATGATTTGTGATATTTTATCTCCTGCATAGCTTTTTAACGTTCATTTCTTGTCCTTCAAGTGTGTGCATATTAAGTCACTAGACTTTATATTATAGTTTATTTCAAATCTCATATTGTGCTCCTCCTTTCTTTTACCCCATTTCACCCTCTTTTTCCCTCTTATTTTAATTTTATATTTTGTTTTCTTTCTTGCTACAAACTTGTTTCCATTCTGCACTCTTACTATTTCTCCCCACCTCCAACCTCTCAAAACCATTCTTCTTGTCATTGGTCATCTCACATTCTTTTATCCACTCTTAAAATATCTGTGTTCTCTCAACACCTTTATCCATATTTGCTCATAGGTAGTGGATAAGGTGGTTGTTGTTACAGTTCTTCAATCTTATTTCTAGATAGTGACTATCTTTGTATTTCAAATCTCAAATTTTTGCCTTCCACCTGTCCTCTTCTTTCATTTTAAACATTAATTTTCCCTCTCTTAGTGTGGTTTTCATCCCGCACTTTTAGTATTTCTTCTCCCACTATCCTCTCAAAATAATTTCTCTTTCCTCTAGACATCGCTTAAGCTCATCTGTCTTTCCTTGTACCCTCTTACTCCCATTCTACCTGTATAAATCTTAGCTCACTGGTTGTTGATATCTCTGTAGTGCAGATTTTTCTGCATTTAGGACAATATTATTTAATACATACATATATTTTATTGTGGTTGTCAGTTTTCAGTTTTTTCACTCATTAGATATATACAAATATATATGTATTTTCTTTAAATTTTGGTTTTAACCTAATACTACAAGCTTCTCCTGTCTTGCTCCATTTCACCTTTCTTCCTTCCTTTTTTAGTTAGGAAGTAAATTTTATTTTTTTCCAGCTTTGCCTTGTCTCTATTCCCTACTTTTATTATTGCCCCTCCTTCTACCCCCTTGGTATCTTTTTTCTTTCAGTTAGTCATCTCATATTTACTTTTCCTTTTTATAATAGCTTTAATCTCTTTACACCTTTATTAATAGTGGCACATTGGCTGTTGATAGTGTAAATGTGGGTAGGAGATACCTTTGCAGGCGTGTGTCTGTTTCCTGGGCTGTTTGGTTTTTGTTCTGGCAGCGCCTGTACAGCAGTATACAAGATATGGAGGTCAGAGTGACTCTGAGTCAGTCAGCTGGAGGAAAGAACCCACCAAAGAATGACCCAACAACAACCAAAACCCTATTACAACCACATAAAATGCATAAAGTGCGCCCTGGCTGGTGTAGCTCAGTGGATTGAGCGCGGGCTGGGAACCAAGCGGTCCCGGTTCGATTCCCAGTCGGGGCACATGCCTGGATTGCAGGCCAGGTCCCCGTGAGGGCCATGTGAGAGGCAACCACACATTGCTGTTTCTCTCCCTCTCTTTCTCCCTCCCTTCCCCTCTCTCTAAAAATAAGTAAAAATAAAATCTTTAAAAAAATGCATAAAGTGCAGCACAAGATCACCAAGCACAGGAGATCAAGGAGATTGCACCATTGAATCTCACAGGTCACCTACCACAGAAGATCACAGCATGAAGACAGGGAGTCAAAGCAGATAAATCTAACAAGCAGAAAAAACAGAGTTGCCTAAAATGGTGAGACAAAGAAACAACCCAGAATCAAAAGGAAAGGAAGATTCTCCAGAAAGACTGCTAAGTGAAATTGAGGTAACCAAACTATCGGACACAGAGCTCAAATAATGGTAATAAGGATGCTCAAGGAGCTAAGCGAGAACTTCAGAGAACTCCAGGGAAGCTTCAAGGAACTTACTGTGAACTACATCAGCATGAAAAATGACATAGAAACTATCAATAAGAGACAGGATGAAATGAAAAATACGACATGTGAAATTAAGAACATAGTAGAAGTAATTAAAAGCAGGTTAGATGAAGCAGATGATTGAATCAGTGAGCTGGAGGACAAGGTAGAAAAAATTCCCAGACAGAACAAATAAATGAAAAAAAGAGTCAAAAAGACCAAAGAGGGGTTAGGGGAGCTGCAAGTCAACATGAAACATAATAACATCTGTAGGGATACTAGAAGGAGAAGAAGAGGAGCAAGGGATAGAAAACCTGTTTGAAAAAGTAATGACAGAAAACTTTTCTCACTTGATGAGAGAAAAAGTCACACAACTCCAGAGAGCACACAGGGTCCCAAACAAGATAACCCAAAGAGGCCCACTCCAAGGCACATCATAATGCACATGGCAAAATTCTTTTTTAAAAATATATGTTATTGATTATGCTATTATAGTTGTCCCATCCCCCCCTCTTTATTCCTCTCCATCCTGCGCAAACCCTCCCTCCCACCCACATTCCCCCTCTTTAGTTCATGTCCATGGGTCATGCACGTAAGTTCTTTGGCTTCTACATTTCCTATACTATTCTTAACCTCCCCCTGTCTATTTTCTACCTACCATTTATGCTACTTATTCTATGTACCTTTCCCCCTCTCTCCCCCTTCCACTCCCCCGCTGATAACTCTCCATGTAATCTCCATTTCTGTGATTCTGTTCCTGTTGTAGTTTTTTGCTTATTTTTTTAGGTTCAGTTGTTGACAGTTGTGAGTTTGTTGTCATTTTACTGTTCATAGTTTTGATATTCTTTTTCTTAGATATGTCCTTTTAACACTTCATATAATAAGGGCTTAGTGATGATGAACTCCTTTAACTTGACCTTATCTGGGAAGCACTTTATCAGCCCTCCCATTCTAAATGATAGCTTTGCTGGGTAGAGTAATCTTGGATGTAGGTCCTTGCCTTTCATGACTTGATAAACTTTCCAGCCCCTTCTTGCCTGTAAGGTCTATTTTGAGAAATCAGCTGATAGTCGTATGGGAACTCCTTTGTAAGTGATTGTCTCCTTTTCTCTTGCTGCTTCTAAGATTCTCTCCTTATTTTTAATCTTGGGTAATGTAATTATGATGTGCCTTGGTGTGTTCCTCTTTGGATCCAACTTCTTTGGGACTCCCTGAGCTTCCTGGACTTCCTGGAAGTCTATTTCCTTTGCTAGATTGGGGAAGTTCTCTTTCATTATTTGTTCAAACAAGTTTTCAATTTGTTGCTCTTCCTTTTCTCCTTCTGGCACCCCTATAATTCAGATGTTGGAACGTTTAGTGATGTCCCAGAGGTTCCTAAGCCTCTCCTCATTTTTTTGAATTCTTGTTTGTTTATTCTTTTCTGGTTGAATGTTTTTTTTCTCCCTTGTGGTCCACACTGTTAATTTGAGTCCCAGTTTCCTTCCCATCCCTATTGATTCCTTGCACATTTCCCCTCATTTCCTTTAGTGCATCCTTCATTTTTTCACGTAATTTGTGACCAAGTTCAACCAATTCTGTGAGCATCCTGATTACGAGTGTTATGAACTGTGCATCTGATAAGTTGGCTATCTCTTTGTGGCTTAGTTGTATTTTTTCTGGAGTTTTTACCTGCTCTTTCATTTGGGCCATTATTTTTTTCCTCTTGGCGCACCTGTTATGCATAAGGGGGCAGAGCCTTAGGTGTTCACCAGGGTGGGGTAACCCTCATCTCTGTGTTGTGATGTTGTCTGTGGGAAAGGGGTTTGAGAGGGCACAATGGCACTTGCTTTGCTCGCTACCAACAAGCAAATTGGGCCCTTTTGGTGCTAATTTCCACACAGGTGGGCTTGTTCTAGGACTCTGTGGGTCTCTCCACCAAACTCCCCTGTGAGGCTGGGAGTTCCTCCCACAGGCGCTTCAACCCCCACAGGTGTTTTCAATTGGTGGTCTGAGGTTATATTTCCCCTTATTGGGCCCCTGAGCTGTGCGGTCTGCTCTACTCCTCCTGCTCTACTTTCTCCTGGTTTATCTGTATGTGAATGCGGGACCATCTGCTCCACTGGCCTGGGTCCCACTTGGTCCGGGTCCGCCAGCTGTGGTCCCCATGGCTTGTTTCAGCACTGCACGCCCAACTTCACAACCCAGTTTTTTCTCCTGGTTTATCTGCATGTGAATGCGGGACCGTCCTCTTCACTGGCCTGGGTCCTGCTGGGTCCGGGTCCGGGTTCGGGTCCGCCAACCACAGTCCCCACAGCCTGTTTCAGTGTTGTGTGCCCGGCTTCACAAACCACCGTGGGGCCCTGTGCCTGGCTCCGCCCCACTTACCAATCTGGATGAACATGTCTTTAACTCTTTGATTGTCGGACTTCCATAAAGTTCGATTTTCTGTCAGTTCTAGTTGTTTTTTGCTTGTAAATTGTTGATTTCCGACTTTTAGTTGTACGAGGAGGCACAGCATGTCTACCTTCACCTCCATCTTGGCCAGAAGTCTGAATACCAGTGTTTTGAACTCTGCATCTGATAGGTTGGCTATCTCCTTGTCGCTTCATTCTTTTTCTGGAGCTTTGATCTGTTCTTTCATTTGGGTCATATATATATTTATATTTTGTCTTGGCACAGCTGTTCCTTTGTAAGGGGCAGAGCTTTAGGTGTTCATCAGGCCAGGGCGACCCATGTTGCTGTGTTGTGGCACTGTATGTGGGAGAGGGGTCCAAGAGAAAACAATGCTGCTTGCTTGGCTCTTAGCCATATTTCAGTCATTTCCCCCTCTACACACAAGCAAATTGGGCCCTGCTGGTGCTGATTCCCAGGTGGGTGGGTTTGTGTATTTTGTGTATATTCTGGGACCCCATGGGTCTCTTCAATGAACTCTCCTGTAAAGCTGGGATTTTCTCCCACCACTGCAATCCCCACAGGTTTTTACAGCCAGAAGTTTTGAGGCTTTATTTCCCTGTGCTGGAACCCTGGGTTATGTGGTCTGTCTCGCTCCCAGTTGTTTTTCCAGTTATCCACACAAAAATGTGGAACCTCTGGGTCCTCCAGCTGCTGCCTTGCCATGCATCCTCTCTGTACCAGCTGCCCATCTCCACCCTTCCTATCCATCTGAATGAATGTTTCTTCTTTAACTCCTTGGTTGTTGAACTTCCATACAATTCAATTTTCTGGCAGTTCTGGTTATTTTTGTTTATAAATTTGTTGTTGTCCTTTTTGTTGTTGATAGTTGTGAGTAGGTTGTATCTACCTAAGCTTCCATCTTGGTCAGAAATCCCAAATATTGAATATTTTAACTAAAAATTGTTTGTATTTGTGCAAGAGAAGTGTGAGTGCATCATGTGTTTATCTTTTCAAAGACGAAGCTCCTGGATTTATTGATCCTTTGAATTGTTCTTTTAATCTCTGTGTCATTTAATTCTGTTCTGATATTGGTTATTTCCTTCCTTCTACTTGCTCTGGGCTTTGTTTGTTGTTGTTCCTCTAGTTCTTGTAGATGTAGGGTCAGGTTGTTTATTTGAAATGTTTCTATTTATTTTTTAAATTATTTTTTTGTTAGAAATGTTTCTATCTTTTTTAGGTAGGCCTGTATTGCTATGAACGTCCCTCTCAAGACTGCCTTTGCTGTGTCCCATAAGTTTTGGGTTGTTGTGTGTTTATTTTGTTTACAGAAAATTTTGATTCTTCCTTGATCTCATTGTTAACCCATTCATTATTTAAAACATGTTATTCAGTCTCTATGAATTTGACTGTTTTTGTGTTTTTTCCTTTAGGTTGTTTCTAGTTTCAAACCGTTGTGATCTGAGAAAATGCTTGATATGACTTCAATTTTCTTGAATTTGTTGATTGTTTTGTGTACTATCATGTAGTCTATCTTTGAAAATGTTCCATGTGTATTTGAAAAGAATGTGTTTTGCTTCTTTGGTGCGAAATGTTCTGTATATATCAATTAAGTCCATTTGATCTAGTGGGTCGTTCAGTGCCACAAGATCCTTGTTGATTTTTTGGAAGATCTATCCATTTTTGACAGTGGGGTGTTAAAATCCCCTAGCATAAGTGTGTTGCTGTCTATATCTTTCTTGAAGTGCTCCAAGATTTTCCTTATGTATTTGGGTGCTTCTATGTTAGGTGCATGTATGTTTATAATGTTTATGTCTTCTTGATGGATTCTTCCCTTCAGTATTATAAAATGACCTTCTCTGTCTCTTTGTATGGCCTTTGTTTTGAAATCTATTTTGTCTGATATAAGTATTGCTACCCCAGCTTTTTTATTATTGTCTGTTTGCTTGGAACACTTTCTTTTCAACCCTTCACTTTCAGTCTGTGTGTGTCTTTTGACTGAGGTGGGCCTCTTGTAGACAGTATATATATGGGTCATATTTTCTTTTTTTAAAATTAAATAATTACTTTATTGTTGTTCAATTACAGGGTCATATTTTCTTATGCCTTCAGCTACCCTACATCTTTTGATTGGAGCATTAAATCCATTTACATTTAGGTTTATTGTTGATAGGTACTTATTCATTGCCAGTTTACCTGCTTTGTACCGGTGTTCTTCTCTCTCTCTCACTCTTTTTCTTCATCTTCTTAAAGCAGTCTCTTTAGCATATCTTGCAGTGCTGGATTGGAGGAGGTGTATTCTTTGAGCATTCTTTTGTCTGGGAAACTCCTTATTTGGCCTTCCATTTTAACTGAGAGCCTTGCTGGATAGAGTAGTCTTGGTTGCAGGGCTTTGCTTTTCATCACTTGGAATATTTCTTGCCATTCCCTTCTGACTTTTAGTGACTCTGTTAAGAAACCAGTTGCTAGCCTTATCGGAGCTCCCTTGTATGTTGCTTCCTGTTTCTCCCTTACTGACTTTAAGATTCTCTATTTGTCTTAGAATTTTGCCATTTCCAGAGTACCTAATGATTGAATGCTGCTGCAGTCGACTAAACTCTGCCCACTTGAGTAGGGTGCTGATCAAACCATAATTATCAGCAATTATTATGAAAAAAGGCCTAGGATAATTCCCTTATATTCAGAAGATATTCAGATATTTTTGAATGAGTAAATTAATTAATAAACAAAATTGAACTTCTGGCCAAGATGGAGGCATAGGTAGACACACTGTGCCTCCTCACACAACCACAAGAAGGACAACAACAAATTTGAAAACAAAAAACAACCAGAAATGACAGAAAATTGAACTGTATGGAAGTCTGACAACCAAGGAGTTAAAGAAGAAACATTCATCCAGACCGGTAGGAGGGGTGGAGTTGGGCAGCCAGGTGGAGAGGACTCGCGGCAAGGTGGTAGCTGAAGGATGGGGGCAGGCAAGGCAGTGCCTGGCAGACCAGGTGAGGTGGTGGCTTGCAGACAGGGTGGTCCCACATTCACGTACAGATAAACCAGGAGGAATAACTAGGGAGCAAGATAGACTGCGCAACCCAGGGTTCCAGCACAGGGAAATAAAGCCTCAAACCTCAGACTGAAAATACCTGTACGGGTTGAGGAAGCAGCAAGAGAAACCCCCAGCCTCACAGGAGAGTTCATTGGAGAGACCCAAAGGGTCCTAGAATGTACATAAATTCAGCTACCGGGAATCAGCACCAGAAAGGCCCAATTTGATTGTGGGTAGCTGGGGAAGTGACTGAAAACTGGCAGAGAATGGAGCAAGTGGCACTGTTCCCTCTCAGACCCCTTCCCCACATACAGCATCATAATGCAACAATGTAGGTTACCCCGCCCTGGTGAACACCTAAGGCTCCACCCCTCACTACGTAAGAGGCATGTTGAGGCAAAATAAAAATGGCCCAAATTAAAGAACAGTTCAAAGCTCCAGAATAAGTACAACTAAGCAATGAAGAGATAACCAACCTATCAGATACACAGTTCAAAACACTGATTATCAGGATGCTGCAGAGCTCACTGGGTACTTCAACAGCATAAAAAAGACCCAGGCAGCAATGAAGGTTGCATTATGTGAAATAAAGAAAAATTTACAGGGAACCAACAGTTATGGGAAAGAAACCAGGACTCAAATCAACAATTTGGAGCAGCAGGAAGAAAGAAACATTCAATCAGAACAGAATGAAGAAACAAGAATTCAAAAACAATGAGGAGAGGCTTAGGAACCTCCAGAAAATCTTCAAACGTTCCAACATCCATATCATAGGGGTGCCAGAAGGAGAAGAGGAAGAACAGGAAATTGAAAATTTATTTGAACAAATAATGAAGGAGAACTTCCCCAATCTGGCAAAGGAAATAGACTTCTAGGAAATCCAGGAATCCCAGAGAGTCCTAAAGAAGTACACACCAAAGTACATCATAATTACATTAGCCAAGATTAAAGAGAAGGAGAGAATCTTAAAAGCAGCAGGAGAATAGGAGACAGTTAGCTACAAAGGAGTTCCCATAAGACTATAAGCTGATTTCTCCCAAGAAAATTTGCAGGCAAGAAGGGACTGGAAAGAAGTATTCCAAGTCACGAAAGGTATCCAAGATTACTGTATCCAGCAAAACTATAATTTAGAATGGGAATGCTGATAAAGTACTTCCCAGATAAGGTCAAGTTAAAGGAGTTCATCATCACTAAGCTCCTATGATATGAAATATTAAAGGGACTTATCTAAGAAAAAGAAGATAAAAACTGTGAACAGTAAAATGACAACAAACTGACAACTATCAACAACTGAACCTAAAAAAAACCCAAACAAGTAAACTAAAACAGGAACAGAATCACAGAAATGGAGGTCACATGGAGGGTTATAAGTGGAGAGGTGGAGGGAGAGAATGGGGAAAAAAGTTCAGGGAATAAGAAGCATAAGAAACATAAATGATCAGTACAAAATAGACATGGGGAAATTAAGAACAGTATGGGAAATAGGGAAGCCAAAGAACTTATATGTACGACCCAAGGACATGAATTAAGAAGTGGGGAATGGGGGTGGGAGGGGGTTTCAGGGCAGAGGGGAATAAAGAGTGAAAAATGGGACAACTGTAACAGCATAGTCAATAAACTATATTTTAAAATGTTCAATATTTGTATTATAAAATATAATTATTCCTCACAGTTGATCCATGTAAAGTACCCTTAATTATATTTCTCTTATTTATTTTCCCCCAATTGTTGCTTTTTCGGTTTGATTTGTTTTTCTATGTACTTGTCATGAGTTCAGCCCCAAACTTTGTGACAGAATCATAAAACTCCACTTAGTATGGTCAAAAATATTAGTTAAACTATGGGTTCCACGTCTTTATCTTGGAGACAACCCTTACCCTCCTGATCCATTCTAAAACGGTTACCCTCTTGACCTGCCACCCAGCTGCCTTCCTGAGAATTCCCCTAGCTTCTCTTCTGTGTTAGAGTCTCTTTCCTAGATCTCATGTTTTCCTCTTTCTTGTTTTAATGTCATAGTTTTGTTCAATGATGCCCTGTACTAGCTTCCTTAGAAAGATTGCTTGGGAGATAATTTTAATAAAACCCTTGGTGTCTAAATATATCTTCACATATGGTTAAAATTTTCACTAGGTGAAGAATTCCTACTTAGAAATAATTTCCTTTCAGTATTTTGAAGACATTATTCTAATATGTTCTTGCTTCTAGTGTTGCTTTTTCAGAAGGCTGATTCCTTATTGATTTCCAGTTTTCTGTGTGTAACTTTCTTTCTGCAAGCTTTAAAGGTTTTCTTTGGGTCTATAGTGGTTTTTAAATTTTATTTATCTTTCTTTCTTTTAAAAGATTTTATTTCATTTATTTTTAGACAGAGGAGAAGGGAGGGAGAAAGAGAGGGACAGAAACATCAATATGTGGTTGCCTCTCGAGTGCTGCCTACTGGAGACGTGGCATACAACCCAGGCATGTGCCCCGACTGGGAATTGAACCAGCAATCCTTTGGTACGTAGGCCAGCGCTCAATCTTCTGAGTCACACCAGCCAGGGTGGTCTATAGTGTTTTAAAATTTAACAATGATATGCCTTCTTGTGCATCTTCTTCCATTTACTGTGCTGAGCTTTTGTGAGGGCTTTCACCTTAAAAACTGATCCTTTATTTTTGAGATATTATCTTATATTATTTCTTACATAATGTTATCCTCTCTATTTTCTCTAATTTTAGAATTTCTATTAGCTGAATATTGGATATCATGAGCTGATTCTCTAATTTTCATATGTTTCTCTCATGTTTCATTTCATTGTGTTTTGATTCTACTTGTGGGAGGTTTCCTTAACTTGATCTTAACTTGAGCCTCAGTTCTTATTGGTAAAATGGTGATAAAAGGACCTATCTCATAGGGTTATTGTGTGATATCAGTGAAATAAACCATGCACAGTGAACTTCAATAATAGTAGCCATGACCCTGAGTGGTGTGGCTCAGTGGATTGGGCATTGTCCTACAAACCAGAAGGTCACCAGTTCGATTCTCAGTCAGGACACAGGTCTGTGCTGCGGGCCTGTGAGAGGCAACTGATCGATGTGATGTTTCTCTCTCACATTGATGTTTCTCTCCCTCTCTTTCTTCCTTCATTCCCCCTCTCTAAAAAAATAAAGAAATACAATCTTTAAAAATAAAATTAAAAAATGGCAGCTGTGGTTGCACACAATTTCTTCTTCCTTCTTATGTGAAAATGACAGTTTTGGTGGCAACAATATTCCTAGCTTTTACAATATTATACTATTTACTTTCTTAATATTAATTTTGTAATGAAATGGTTTTTTTTCAATTGTACTGCTTTTAGGAAAAAATGTTATGGTATAAATTTAGTTAGCAATATTAGAACATTGGAATGTGAATCACAACTTTTATTTATGCATCTAAAATCTTAAAATCAAAAGTCATTTTTTCTTTCTTTCTTTTTTTTTTTGAAGTTGTCAGGAAAAAAACCAGATACACTCTCTCCCCTCACCCCTGGGATAGATAAAAACTGGAAAAATAATGCTGGAAAGCTGCTCCCTGACAGTAAAACAGCTAGTTTGGAGCCCAAAGTAGCCATTTTTTCAGGACGAGAGAGCAGTGTGAAACTTTAACCTATGAGGATGTATGTACGTTGTGCCATGCAGCCCACAATAAGGTTCGCCAGTATGTGGGGCCACTGAGGAGGTGAACAGACTAATCAATAAATCTCAGTCCCAAGAGGAGGCCTGGATTAGCTGTGAGCTTTACAGCCAAGAGCTGCTTTGCCTGCAAGTAGGGACCCATGGAAACCAGAACCAGAATTATAGAGGAAGAAGGTCTCTTTTTTTAGTATGTGTGCTGCCAAAGCAAGCACTATTCGTTCATTTTTTTTCCAGCCAGGAGTGATATTAAAACTATATGACATGGGCAAAGACCAATCAGATCTGATATCAGCTATAATTTATTGGTAGGGTCATACTAGCATGTATCAATCCTGGATTCAACAGGTATTTCTTAAGTGCCTGCCATATGCACTTATGATGCTGGGTGAGTCAATTCCTTCCTCTTGGTTTCATTTCTTCTCACCTGTGGAAAAAGCACTGTGTGGTCTACAGGGGTCCCTTCAGGTCTAATATTGACAATCCATAAAATGGTAATTTTTGTTTTGAAAAAGATAATGGAAGAAGATATAGAAAAACAGCTGCTGAGCCAAGATTTGTAGATTTGAAAATACAGACAAAACAGAAAATAATTTATGAGTTAATTGACTTGAGAATTAGACTAAGAATGAATTCTAAATACCTTCTCTCCATGATGTCTCTAGAAGGGAAATAAAGATGAATTTCAGCCTGGCTGGTGTAGCTCAGTGGATTGAGCACTGGCCTGCAAACCAAAGGGTTGTCTGTTGGATTCCCAGTCAGGGCACATGCCTGGGTTGTGGGCCAGGTCCGCAGTTGGGGGTGTGTGAGAAGCAACCACACACTGGTGTTTCTCTCCCTCTCTTTCTCCCTTTCTTCCCCTGTCTAAAAATAAATAAAATAAAATCTTGAAGAAAAGGATGAATTTGTTTTACAGCTTTGCCATTTAAGTCATTCCCCAGTAACCCCCACAAATGTGTGTATACAAGATGCCTTCCCTGTTGCTAATCTACCACTTTGTTTTAGCTGCTACAAACCCTAGACAGTCGCTTTCAGTGGTTGGCCATAGCTTATCCACTCTGGCCAGAGACCATGTTCCAGGAGTTTCTGAACTTCCTCTCTTCTCGGACTTGTCTGACTCATTTCTTCCTTTTGGCCTCTGCTTCCTTATAACACATTTGACAAGTTCATCCTTGCTAATGTGGCCAAGGAAAGCTATGATGTTGGTGGATTATTGTTTCTGGATAAAATTCACAGTACAAGGGGCCTCCCCAAACCATGCAACCACTTTCATAGTGGACTTTGGAAAATATTTTATTATGAAAAGTTCAAATATAAAAGTAGAGAGACTGTTGCAGTGAATGACCGACCATATACCTATCATCTAGCTTCAACGGTTATTGATGTGGTCAATCTTGTTTCATTTGTATCTCCACCCATTCTTTATCCCCCAAACAGTGAATGATTTTGAAGGAAATTCCAGACATTGTATCATTTCACCTGCAAACACTTCAGTATACATTGCTGAAAACTAAGGGCCCTTTTTATTTAAAAAAAAACTTCAGTACCATATCACACTTTTAAAAATTGACATAATTACTTAATGTTATCAAAATCCAGTGTTCATATTTCCCCAATTGTCTCATCAATGTTTTTCTTCTACAATTTCTTCGAATTAGGATCTAACAAGGCTCATGGTAGATTTTTAGATACCGATACTTTGTGATATAAAGGGTCAAGGACTTGGAAGCAAAAAATTGTTTGGTCTTCAAAACTATGCTACATTGGCATCTAGTAATGAATATGGCCCTGTCACCACAAAGTAGCTTTCCCCTCTTCTAGATGGCTGTGGATAAACATTAGCTGAGTATCATTGCACTGTGGAAATTCTTTATAAGAATAGTAAGACAACTGTGAAAGAAGTGAAAAGTCAAGTTTAGCCTTGAAATTTGAAAATTCTTATACAACCAATACATGGTTTTCCTAGGGAAAAACCCTGTGCATGCACACACACAATCAAATGTCAACTTCTAATATGCCTATGAATGTTTTTGCCAATGGTAGTACAAAGAATCTTCATGTTGTATCATTTTCCGCCTCACAATAAGGACCAACATTACACGTTGGAAATGTGATACTAGAGCACTTCACCATGGGTTAATTAAGATCAAATTGTGCAACCCCTTTATGATATTTCTCAATGCACAAAAAATTTGAAATCAGAGTGGAGAAACAGGCTTATGAGTCTGAATGTTAGGTTGAGAAACATTATGTCAGGTTAAATCCTGCTGATTATACACTTTGTCATGCAGCTTTTAGTAAATTGCTGCCTTGACTACCATTGGGAAATATTGAAATATACCATGTGAGTATCACTAGCAAGTTATAGTGGATATATTGGAGTCTGGGAGCAGTACTTGTACTGTCAGAGTCTGCTCTACTGCAGTTTACTTCTTAATTTATTCATTCAAGAAGTCTTTATTTATTTTTTTAAAGATTTTACTTATTTATTTTTAGAGAGAGGGGAATGGAGGGAGAAAGAGGAGAGAAACATCAATGTGTGGTTGCCTCCAGTGCACCCCCCACTGGGGACCTGGCCCACAACCCACGCATGTGCCCTGACTAGGAATCAAACAGGTGGCCCTTTGGTTTGCAGGCCGGTGCTCAATCCACTGAGCCACACCAGCCAGGGCTAGAAACTTTTAAATGAGTATAGATTATGTGCAAGATGTGATGAATTCAAAGAAGATACGACATTTTCTGTCTTATCGTTTCTTATAGTCCAGGGCAGGGATGAAAAATTTGTTTCATCTTGTGGACTAGGTCTGCCTGGTGTGCTCTTTCATAAGGGATTTTGAACCCTGACTGGTATGGCTCAGTTTGTTGAGCTCTGGTGTGCAAACGGAAAGGTTGTCAGTTTGATTCCTGGTCAGGACACATGCCTAACTTGCGGGCCAGGTCCCTGGTTGGGGGTGTGTGAGAGGCAGCCGATCGATGTATCTCTAGCACATCAATGTTTCTCTCCCTCTCTTTCTCCCTACCTTCCCCCTCTCTGAAAATAAATAAATAAAAACCTAAAAAAGGGGATTTTGAGCTTGATTTTTTGCTCAGTAGGAAGACAGCTAAGATCTATTAGTGATGTCTCTCATTGAGTACTGGTGGAGGATGACTTCAAGCATTTGTGTCACATATTGCCATCCTGGCCTAACGGATAGAGGGAGATATTCATGCCTATAAATAACCAATAATCTGCAAGGAACAATGTCAAAAAGTAGAGCTGCAAAAGCTCCAAATAAAGTGCTGTAGACAGGCAGTAGAAAGAATGATGGGAGTGCTGTGGCTGGGAGGACACCCAGAAAAATTTCTTGAAGATGGTGCTGGTTGACCTGCTCCTTGAAGTATGAGTAGAATGTGACTAGATATATTAACAGGAGGGGGAATTGTTGTCCTTGGAAGAGTTTGAGTAAAAGCACAGATTGTGGTGGCAGGATGCATCGTGAAAGGAAGATGATGGAGTTAAGTAGACGGGTCAGGAACTTAGTCAGGAGGTGGTAAGAATCTCCTGTGCCAGCCAAATTGGAGAGAAGGATACAGATCTGAAATATTTTAGAGTAGCTTCACCATGACTTGATGAATGGATAACAGATGTTTAAGATGATACAGAGAAGCGAAGCTTGAGTGGTGGTTGAGGATGAGGTGGATGAGAAATATGATTTTTTTTGGACATGTTGGCCATGAATTGTTGGAGGGAACAATTGGGGTCATGATTTCCAATAGGATTGGGTGGCACTCAGGGGTGGCACTGAGAGAAGAACAATTTCAAGAGTCAGGGTTGTGGGAGCCAGCTACCAGGAAAAGACACATGGAGTCAATCCCAGAAGAAGCCCCATTACAAACCTGCAGCACAGGGTGAAGAAGCCACCAAATCTAAGGCGCCTATGGGGCAGTCGGGGTGGCGAACGAGACATTGTCAAGGCGGAACAATTATTAGGAACTTTCAACTCAAGAGTAACACACTGCTGCCACCTGGGGGCTGCATGTAAGAATTGTAACGGCAGTATTGTGAAATCCACTTAGCGAGATGGCACATTATTTTGGAGCAAGATCCCTCCTCTCAAATGCCTTTTATAGCTCTTCCTTGAACTCTTTTTAGCCTAGCTGTATTTTTCTGTCCCCAGTGAAGGAAACCATAAGTGCACGTATTCTTCAGTATCCTTTCTTTATAGAATGGTTTAACTCTTGACAGAAGATGACTTTGGGTCAGCTATGCATCGCAGTGCTGAATTCAGCTCTTTCATGCTGCTCATGCTGCCCTTCAGCTACTGAGCAAGGGTCTGACCTGAAGCACAACTCCCTGCTGAATGCACCAAATCCCTCGTTTTGACTGAATCACTGGCTAGCTCTGACTTTGATACTAGAGCTCTTACACTTTGCCTCCAGAGGCACCACTTACTTAGTAACGAGTTCTTTGTCAACCCCCTTTTCTGGAGTGAAACTGTATCTTCATATTTTTGTTCAGTCACTCAACAAATATTTATTGAGTGGCTACAGTGTGCTAAGTATACACTGAAGATACATTGGGGAGCAAAAACAGAAGGGGGCCCTCAAAAATTGTATTATAGTGTAACTGTAAAAACAAAAATAATCATATGAGATGTGATAATTGCTATGAAGTAAAGGTTATGTATGACACAGTGAGAGCAGGTCAACAGGATAATCTGACCTAGTCTTGAAGGGTGGCAAAAACTTTTCTGAGGATGTGACATTTAAGCTGAAATTTGAAGGATTCATACGAATTAGCTAAGAGTTAACTAATCTGAAATATAGGAAACCCACAAGACTAGAGAAAAAAGGAGCCATCCTCCAGGTTCCTTTGTCTTCTAGGCTGATAGTGCAGTAGGGAGATTCAACAGCTTTACTCAGACCATTAAAGTGAAAAGTATGTGTCTTTTTCAAAAAAATGATGAGAGAGAGAGAGAGAGAAACACCTATTTGTTTTCCCACTTATTGAAACATTCATTGGTTGATTCTTGTATGTGCCATGACCTGGTATCAAACTCACAACCTTGGTGTATCAGAATGACTCCTCTGTAACCAACTGAGCTGCCCAGCCAGGGCCAAAAGTATGTATCTTAAATAAAAATAACAATTACAACAACAACAACAAAAATCAGGATACATAGAAGTAGAGAACTGAAAAAATAACTCCAAATTAGACTGCCCTTTTTGGAAAAGAATAGCTATAAATAGGTAAAGAAATACTAATATTCTTGAAGTCTTGAAATATTGCTTTGGTTTCTTTAATTTTTCTTTTTAAGAATTGAACCAATTTTTAAAATCTCTATATACATTCACTTCAACTGGAACATTATGTCTTAAATATTCTAACAAGTTGGACTTGAACCAAATCAACATATCAAGCTCTTCAGATTCCTCTTTGGTAAAATAAGGATAATAATAATAACTACATCCTAGGATTTTTGGAGACATAATGAGTTACACTTGCAAAGCATTTGAACCAGTTCCTGGCCCATAATAAGTACATAATACACGTTAATATTATTATTTCAGGGCTGACCTGTTTATAAAACATGTCAGAGGAAATACTTACAGGCTGATGGAACATTGAGGTTGCTTCGACACCATGCCATGGAAGAGGCTGGTTACTCCAACTACACAAAAGGCCAACCCTGAAATTAGAAATGGTAAATGAAAAATAATCAAGCTCAGTGCATTGCATGTAAGTCACCTGGATTGCAGAAGTACACACAGAGAAAAGGTTATTATGTAGCTTATGTTCATAAGGACATCCTCTTCCCTCATTCTTAACAGGTAATCTAGTCTCTACCCGAATACCTCCAGAATCAGGGAGTTACCTGTTTTTGGAGAAAGATCATTTCATTCATTGGTAGAAATTTCTAATTTTTAGATCAGTCTTTACATAGCTCAAAATCATAATCCTTGTATGTTTACCTGTTGATCTTCTGTCTGCCCCAAGAAATCAAACAGAACAAAAAAAGTCTTCCCTTACAGTTGGCAAAAGTGGAATAAGGACTGTAGACTACACTAGTGTCTCACTGTCAAACTTCCTGAATTTGATAACAGTACTATGGTTATCCATGAGATTGTCATTGTCCTTTTCCTTGGAAATTATGTGTGAAATATTAAAGAGAAAAGTATCATGATATATGCAACATACCTACAAATAGTTCAGAAAAAAGTGATCATTAATATATAAGTAGTGACAGAGAGTGTGATAAGACAAATCCCAAAATATTTAAAATTGGTGGGATCTAGATAAGTGGTGAGAATTCTTTGTAGTATTTTCACAACTATTCTGTAACACTGAAATTATTTCAAAATAAAAAAATAATTAAAAATCTTCCCTCTTCCATATGACAACTTTTCAAAGGCTTGGGAACAATGACCACATTTATCTGATTCTATTTTTCCCTCTCACTCATTTGTTTGTTTGTTCATTCTTTCATTCCTTGGCAAACATTGATTGAGCATCTGCTTTGTGCCAGGCATTGGGGATATAGCAGAGAAAATAGTTGATTCCAACTGCTTTCATGGAACTTGGGGGCACTTAGACCAGAAGTCATTAAATTATCCCACAAATAGTTCTATTCTTTCTGTGATGGAATTACAATGAAAGAATGGGGGTGGGGTGGTATGAGAAAACCTACCATAAGATTCTAATCCTAGCAAAAGATCCCAGCATCTAAGGTTGTAAGGATGCATAGTGCAGTGAGCCAGAGACATCAGCAATATTTTATGAAAAATCTGTTAGCTTAGGGGAAGGATCTGTGGGTCCCAGTTGAGCAGCTTCGGACAAGCATTTGACAAGTTGTTCCATCTGCTCCCTTAATGGCACGGAACATTGAAAAGAGATTACCTGGATTTTAATGACAGCTGCTGTGTCCCAGCCATGTAATTGTGAAAGAAATACAATAGCCTCAGTGCCTTGGTGCATGCAGGCTGGAATCAATCAACAGTAGGAGTCCTTAGCTGACCTCTCAGAATGTTCCAGATGGCCTTAGGAACCAGACCCCAGCTTCTCCCCTGCCCACATCAATCATAGCTGTGCCTGATGGCACAGCTATGGCAGTTGGGCCCCTTGCCAGACAATTTTGAGTTTGGGTTTCATTTGGACCTAGAAGAGTCCCGGGAACAGAAACTCCAACAAGAACCATGTCAGTTTTTTCAGGATTTGCCTTATAGCCTAGATGAAAAACCTTAAGGTTCAGAGCCATCAACATGTATTTTTCCAAAGAAAAATAGCCATTAAATCTTTTAAGATCAAGCTGAGGGTATGCATGTAAAGCCCACTTCTGAGAACATAGTAAGTAAGCCCTCAGTGAATGTTAGCTATCCTTCTTATGATTGGTGCCAAGTGGACCTGCTTTCTGCCTCTGTACTCTACCCTTTTCCTTCTCTTGCTCTAGATATGGTTTATGCTGCAGCAGTCCAGTCAATTAGTCAGTCAGCGAGGATTTTTCCAAGTGCTCAGCACTGTGATTTCACAGTAAATGTGTCCCAAAGGGCTACTTGGACCTGTCACTTCAGTCAATTCAGACTAGCAGGGAGGGGCTAGTCTGTGTTTCCTGAGGTGTTGCAGTTGTGCAGATGTGGTTGAACATTTAGCTGTGCTCCTCTACAGTGATGGTCTGAGTGAGTGCTCTCCTGTGTTCAGAGACGTGATGCAGAGGGAGAAGAATGGGTTAAACAACTATATTGGATGCCAGGTCTCTCATAAGTTTGACACTGGGCTCCCTCAGATTTGGTGGCCTGTGCTCTCCTGTCAGTAAAACACTCCCCTTGGAAATCCTACCACTGTACTCCTGAAGTTTTGCCAAACTGCTAGATTGTTGCAATTAAAGCAACTTTTAGGGACACCTATTTACAGAGCACAAGAGATTTAGGCCTGTTCTGTAATGGTACATATGCACTGTATGAACTTACCCAGGATATAAAACATCCAGGCTTTTGGACATGCTTTCTCCATCTTAAGACATATAAATAGCTTAATAAAGAAGCGTTTGCTTTCAAATTATTTTGAATCCCCTGTGGATTAATGGTTATGTTCAACTCCATGCCAACACAGTGCAGTGGGAAGTGCAAGGGCTTTGGAGTTAGATGGACCTTTAGTCAAAACATGACCTTGCTTCTTCTAAGCTGTGCAACTTTAGGCTTCTTACTTAACATCCCTGAATCTCACTTTCTGTTAAATGTAGCAATCCACAGGATAGATTTGAGAATTAATGGAGTTGGCATATGAAGAGCACCTCACAATGCCTAGCACATTGGAACATTCAGTAAATATTTATTTCTTTCAACATCTTTCAAGCTAACCGAGGAGACAGAACCAGTCTGAAAGAGTGGAAAGTCAAAATGTAGATGTTTAAGAATGCTATTTTAATATTTTCATGTACTTACACAAATGGAAAATAGAACAATAACAGACATACAAGAGGGACTCAAAATTAATTTAATGCACCGTATAAAGAGCTCTAGGAGGAAATAATAACAGATAATAGTTATTGAGCACTTATGTGTCGAAAACCATTCTCAAGACTTTATAAGGATTATCTCCTTTAATCTTCAAAATGACATTTGAGCTACATGTGATTATAAACTCTGTTTACAGATGTGGAAACTGAGGCACAGGAGGATTAAGAAACTAAGAACTAAGTGGTGGATGCAGAATTCAAACCTACATGGTTGGGTTGCCGAGCCTACATACTTCACCACTATTACCCCATCTTTTTAAAAGTATAAAACATAGCCTTTATTATAGTATGCATCATTTTCACTTAGTTCTAATGAGTGCAATACTGAGGCAGAAGAACGTGGCAACTGTAATTTTGACCAGGGAAACAGCATTTATTCTTTACCTCTCCTAGAGAGTCCAAGTGTGAATACATAATATCAAAGAGTCAAACACTGATGAAACATATAGAAGTGGTTACTTTTTTTTTAAATTTAATTTAATTTAATTTTTGTTCAATTACAGTTACTTGCATCCTCTCCACTCCCTCCTCCCTTCCCCTCCAGCCCCCCTCCACCCCAGCCTCCCTCCTCCCCCTTAGTTCCGTCCATGTGTCCTTTACAGTGGTTCCTGAAAACCCTTCTCCCCATTGTCCCCTCCCCCCTCTCCCCTGTCTATTATTAGACTGTTCTTAATTTCAATGTCTCTGGTTATGTTTTGCTTGCTTTCTGCTTTTGTTGGTTATTATCCAGTTAAAGGTGAGATCATATGGTATTTGTCCCTCACTGCCTCACTTACTTCACTTAGCATAATGCTCTCCAGTTCCAACCATGCTGTTGCAAAGGGTATAAGTTCCTTCTTCCTTTCTGCTGCGTGGAATTCCATTGTGTAAATGTACCATAGTTTCTTGGTCCATTCATTCGTAGATGGGTACCTAGGTTGTTTCCAGCACTTAGCTATTGTGAATTGTGCTGCTATGAACATTGGAGTGCAAAGGTTCTTTTGAATTGGTTTTTCAGGATTGTTAGGGTATAATCCCAGTAGTGGAATTGCTGGGTCGAAAGGCAGTTCCATTTTCAATTTTCTGAGGAAGTTCCATACTGTTTTCCACAATGGCTGCACCAGTCTGCATTCCCACCAACAGTGCAGTAGGGTTCCCTTTTCTCCACATCCCCTCCAACAGTTATCTGTTGCTTTGTTGATGATGGTCATTCTGACTGGTGTGAGGTAGTATCTCATTGTGGTTTTAATTTGCATCTCTCTGATGGCTAATGATGTTGAGCATCTTTTCATATGATTCTGGGCCCTCTGTATGTCCGTTTTCGAGAAGTGTCTGTTCATGTCTTTTGCCCATTTTTTAATAGGGTTTTTTGTCTTCCTGGAGTGGAGTCGTATGAGTTCTTTATATATTTTGGAGATCAGACCATTGTCTGAGGTATCATTGGCAAATATGTTTTCCCATACGGTTGGTTCCCTTTTTATTTTAATACTATTTTCTTTAGCCCCACAGAAGCTCTTTATTTCGATAAGATCCCATTTGTTTATTCTTTCCTTTATGTCCCTAGCACCAGGGGACAAATCATTGAAGATGTTGCTGCGTGGAATGGCTGAGATTTTCCTACCGATGTTTTCCTCTAGAACTTTTATGGTGTCACGACTTACATTTAAGTCTTTTATCCACCTTGAATTTATCTTTGTGTATGGTGTAAGTTGGTGCTCGAGTTTCATTTTTTTGCATGTAGCCATCCAGGTTTCCCAACACCATTTGTTGAAGAGGCTATTTTCATTCCATTTTATGCTTCTGCCTCTTTGTCGAAGATTAATTGCCCGTAGAGACTTGGGTTTATTTCTGGGCTCTCTATTCTGTTCCATTGGTGTATCTGTCTGTTTTTATGCCAGTACCAAGCTGTTTTGATTACAGTGGACTTGTAATATAGTTTTTGATATCAGGAATTGTGATCCCTCATGCTTTGCTCTTCTTTCTCAAAATTGCAGCTGATATTCGGGGACGTTTATGATTCCATATAAATTTTTGAAGTGTTTGTTCTATATCTATGAAATATGTCATTGGTACTTTGATAGGGATTGCATTGAATCTATATATTGCTCTGGGGAGTATGGACATTTTGATGATGTTGATTCTTCCAATCCATGAGTATGGTATATGTTTCCATTTGTTTGTGTCTTCCATGATTTCTCTCTTCAGTGTTGTGTAGTTTTCTGAGTACAGGTCTTTTACTTCCTTGGTTAGGTTTATTCCCAGGTATTTTATTTTCTTTTTGTTGCTATATCAAATGGGATTTTTTCCCTGATTTCTGTTTCTGCTGTTTCACTGTTTGTATACAAAAAATGCCTTTGATTTCTGGATATTGACTTTATATCCTGCTGTCTTGCCAAATTCAATTATTAGATCGAGTAGTTTTTTGGCGGAGTCTATAGGATTTTCTAAGTATACTATCATGCTGTCTGCAAACAACGACAGTTTTGTTTCCTCCTTTCCAATTTGGATGCCTTTTATTTCCTTTTCTTGTCTGATTGCTGTGGCCAAAACTTCCAGAACTATGTTGAATAGAAGTGGTGATAGTGGGCAACCTTGTCTTGTTCCTGATCTTAGTGGGAAAGATCTTAGTTTTTGCCCATTGAGTATAATGTTGGCTGTAGGTTTCTCATAGATGGCCTTTATTATGTTGAGGAATGCTCCCTCTATTCCCACTTTGCTAAGTGTTTTTATCATAAATGGATGCTGTACCTTATCGAATACTTTTTCTGCATCTATTGATATGATCATGTGATTTTTGTCTTTGCTTTTGTTTATGTGATTTATTACGCTTATTGTTTTGCGAATGTTGTACCATCCTTGCATCCCTGGGATGAAACCCACTTGGTCATGGTGAATGATCTTTTTAATGTTTTGCTGGATGTGGTTTGCTAATAATTTGTTGAGAATTTTAGCATCAATGTTCACCAGTGATATTGGCCTGAAGTTTTCTTTCTTTCTTGTGTCTTTTTCTGGTTTTGGGATTAGGATGATGCTGGCTTCATAAAAAGAGTTTGGGAGTCTTCCATCATTTTGGATTTTTTGAAATAGTCTGTGAAGGATATGTGTTAGTTCCTCCCTAAATGCTTTGTAAAATTCTCCTGTGAAACCATCTGGTCCAGGGCTTTTGTGTGTTGGGAGTTTTTTGATTACTGCTTTAATTTCATCCGCTGTTATTGGTTGGTTCAGGCTTTCTGTTTCTTCCTTATTGCGTTTTGGAAGAGTATATTTTTCTAAAAATTTGTCCATTTCTCCGAGGTTTTCATATTTCTTAGCATACAGTTCTTCATAATAGTGACTTATAATTCTTTGTATTTCTGTGGCATCAGTTGTAATATCTCCTCTTTCATTTCTGATTGAGTTTATTTGGGTCCTTTCTCTTTTTTTCTTGATGAGCCTGCTTAAAGGCTTGTCTATTTTGTTTATCTTTTCAAAGAACCAGCTCCTGGATTCATTGATCCTTTGAATTGTCCTTTTAGTCTCTAAGTCATTTAATTCTGATCTGATCTTGGTTATTTCCTTCCTTCTACTTGCTCTGGGTTGTCTTTGCTGTTGTTCCTCAAGTTCTTGTAGGCGTAGGGTTAGGTTGTTTCTGTAAACTGTTTCTGTTTGTTTTTTTTTTTTT
>PVJI01016642.1:0-37694 GCA_004026765.1 Micronycteris hirsuta | reverse complement strand
CCTCCGCCCGTTTCTGCCCCGCTCACCGGCCTGGATGTTTGTCTTCTCCTACCTCCTGGGTGTCGGACTTCCCTTCAGTTCGATTCTGTCCGTTCTGGTTGTTTAAATTTTTGCTACTGCATTAGTTGTATGGACATTCTGGATGTGCGGGCAGCGAGTGCGACCACCTACGCTGCCATCTTGGCGGAAGTCCCCCCTGCTTTCCACTCTTTTGACTGTGCACCTGGAAGTGGGATGACTGGATCGTATGGTAAGTCTGTGTTCATTTGGGGGGGGAACTTCAATACCATTTTTCACAGTGGCCACACCATTTGACCTCCCCACCAGCAGAGTACAAGTGTTCCAATTTCTTCACACTCTCACCAACACTTGCTATATTCTATTTTGTCCCCATCCCTATGAGTATAAGAGGGTATCTCACTGTAGTTTTTGTTTGACTTTAAAATTTCAGTATAGTCCGTATACAATATTATAGATTAGTTATATTAGCTCCCGGTGTACAACACAGTGATTCGACAACTTTTATTCCACTGTAGCTTTCACGTGCATTTTCCTAATGATGAATGGTGTTGTACATCTGTGCACGCCCTCATTGGCTATCTGTGTTACCTCTTTGGAGTCCTTTCAAGGGCTGCGCCCATTTTTAAATTGGGTGGTTTTCTCCTGTTGAGTTGACAAGAAAAGACTGGGTCATGACAAGACTGCACGCACCCAAAGTCACTCAGCTGGATGGTGGCGGAGCCTGAATCAGAACCTGGGGGCCCAGGACCAGCGCAGGGCTGTGTCTCACGTCATTCCTTGCGGAGGAGGACACTGAGGGGCGGAGGGGAGGAGACTCACCTCTACTACTCAGGGCTGTAGCCTAAGGGCACGACCTGTCAGCGGCAGGCCGCACTTGCAGCATCTTGCTGAGTGACTGGAGGCTAGTTTCTCAGCCCTGGTGTTAGGGACTGACTGGTGTCTCCATCCCAAAATCCGTATGTTGAAGTCCTAACCCCCACAATGGGACTGTGTTTAGAGACAGGGCCTTAAAGGAGGTAATTAAAATAAAGTGAGTGAGGTCATCCTGGTGGGCCCTAATATAGTAGGACTGGTGTCCTTATAAGAAGAAGATGAGACACCAGAGTTCTCTCTTTGTCTCTGTGTGCACAGAGGACAGTCCATCCAAGGACACAGCGAGAAGATGGCTGTCCATGAGCCAGGAAGCAAGGCCTCGCTGTAAACCACCCTGCCAGTACCTGGATTTTGGACTTTCCACCTCCAGAACTGTGATAAAAGGAATTTCTGTCATTGAAAGCACGCAGTCTGTGGTATCCTGATATGGTAGCCCAAGTGGACCAATCCCCTGGATTCAGAGAGTGACCAGATGGAGAAGAACCCAGAGAGAACCGCCAGGGTGGGTGGTCGAGTCAGCCAGAGGGACTCACAATGGGTGTGGCCACACTAAATTTTTCTGAAACCTCACAGGCTTCGGTCTGATGTCCAAGTAGTCTCCTGGCAGAACACAACTTCCTGCTGTTGACGATGAAGAGCCTCAAGAACCTACCCAAGTAACCCCCAGGCTCCCTGGGTACCTAATGCTTCTCACCAGGAAGTAATCTGATGACTTACAAGCCCCAGGCACGTGCATGTTAGATTCCCCTCAAAGTGCCTTGCCGCTGGTATTGAACTTCCCCTTCGCCCGTTCTCTTCTCTGCGATCCCTGGCTTGGGTGTTTTTTTTCTTAAGCTATTTCTGATGTTTGCATCAGCCTCTCCCCTCCCTGTCCAGCAGATTATATGCCAGATCCCTCTCAAGCTGCCTTATTTCTATAAGGTCTAGTTATACTTCAGATGGTCTTAACCTTAAGACAAAGGGCATCTGGCAAACGAGGGCCAGAGGTTAGAGGAGGAAGCTGAGAGCAGCTGTGAGTGGGGCACCAGGGAGAAGGGGAGCAGGCTGGTCATCGGGCTGGCCCTTAAGGACAGGCCTAGGGCAGGGGGCTAGAATGCTAATTGGGAAACTGTGGCAAACCCTACGCAGGTAGTAGAAACGGATTCAACACCATGCTAGTTGCCCAGCATGGTGGCCCAGAATGGTGTCTGCAGATGAGTAATCTTCAAAGCCACTGACTCCCTCCTTTCTGCCCCTTATCCTTTTTTTAAAATTGTATTTTATTGATTATGCCTCATCCTGTGTTCTGTTTTCTCCATTTCTCTTCCTGAGCTCGCCTACCCCACTCATTCAGTCCCTCTGTTTCATGCTAAGTAACCGTTCATCGCTCTTTCTCAGCTTCATCTGCTCACTGGATGCTCTCAGGGTAAATTCAGAGCCCTGGGACTTCTGTCAGGGTCAAGGGCAGGATCCCAGCTGGGGTTACGGGTCAGCTGAGACTCACCTGTCTGAGCTTCACAGAATGAACTCTGATGCGCCTCCCTAAAGGCTCCGAACATTTCGCCTGTTGTCAGGAAGTGGGCGGGGTGGGAGTTCTAGACGGGAGGTCTAAGAAAGTGGTGAAGTTGGAATTTACAAAACACTCAGATGTTAGACTCCAAACCCAGTGCTCACTCTGCTACAGTACTTCTCAAGCTCTAATGTGGATCTGATCTTGACACATAGATTCTGATGGGATGTGGCCCTCGTTTCTGCATTTGTAACAAGTTCTCAGGTGATGTGGTTGCTGCGGTTCGTGCCCTTTGATCCGCAAGGCCCCCTGCGGCATGCTAAGGGAGGGATGCCCGTGCTGGAAGTGCAGCAACCATGAAAGGCCAGGATGTTTCATAGTACCATGTTCCCCTGATCACACCCCTCTTCCTCCCCCACGTCTCCTCAGGCCTGGGTCTGTCGCAGAGGTTCCTGAGCTTGAGTGCACAGTGGCCTCACCTGGAGGGCTAGCTGGGTCCCATTCCCAGACTTTCTGATTCCACAGGTCTGGGGTGGGGCCCAAGAACCTGCATTTCTAATAAGTTTCCAAGCGTCGCTGACACTGCAGGTCTGAGGAGCAGACTTGGAAACGCTTGTGTCAGAGTAACCAAAACCAGGGTACCATGTGGGCCCTTTAATAGAGAGTCAGGTGTCCTTGGATTTGAACCTGATGCTGCCCCTTCTGAACAGTGTGATATTGGGTAAGTCACTCCCCATCTTTGAGATCCAGTGTTCTTGCCTCTAGAACGATGATAATGCACCTCACCGTGCTCGACTGCAGAGTGGAGAAGCATCTCCACGCGTGTTTGTCCTTCACAAAGTTCCCAGTGTGCGTCCCAGCCTGTTTGCGTCCCAGCCTGTTTGCGGCTGTTACCGCAATGAAAAGGTCGTTTCAGTCAATTGGTCAGTAGATTTAGTTGCTTGACTTATCCTTTTCATGGAATCTAGTAAATGCACCAAATGCATTTGTGTGTTTTTTCCAGGACTCTGTTTGGAAATCAGGATCTAGAACACCCGCCTCTGAAACTTGAATGTGCACCCAGCTCCCTGGGGGACCGTGTTCGGACGCCCATTTTTACACAGTGGGTCTGGGATGAGGCTTGAGAATTTGCGTTTCTAATAAGTCCCCAGGTCGTGCTGCGGTGGCTGCGCAGAGAAACCTGACAGAGCAGTAGGAGTAGGTTCAACACCATAGAAGCTGTGGTCCTGACCGCACTTTGAGCATCAAGGATTCTAGAATATTAACATGAGGATTCCTTGGCCCTGCCCAGATCTACCCTATAATTTCCACAGAGGATCCTTTGGCAAACTGAAGTTTGAAAGCTATTGTGCCAGTGATCAACCTTAATCTTTGCCTTTTAAATTTCAGCCACAGCCCAATCAGTGGGAGAGGCCGACATCACATGCGACCCCTGCCCCTGTCGCAGGGACGTAGAAGGAAGCAGAGGGGCCTCCGAGTTCCGCTGCTACCACATAGTGTCTGGGCAGTGCTGGGAAAATCATTTCATTTTCAGTTTATTCTTCTGAAATAGCTGCTCATCTGTAAAATGGGAAAAAATAGTATCTGTCCCTGTGAGTCTGGATGACCCACGGGGTCCAGAAGCAATTTGGAAATTGTAAATTTGCACTTTCAAGGGATTATCATAAAAAAAAAAAGCTTAGGGCAAAACTTTCTGTGTCAGCTTATGAAAAACTAATTTTACATGGGCCCGGGCCATAGACGCAGTGGGGTCAATGCTGAGAACAATAAAACCAATGAAATACATCGGTGTCGGTCCTAACTTAATCCAACCAAGAATTTACAAAACCTTTGAACTGTGACCACTCCTAAAGAAAGCCAGCTGGGCACACAATGTAGGACAGGCGTGTCAAACTCATTGTCACCGGGGGCCACATCAGCCTTGCGGTGGCCTTCAAAGGGCCGAATGTAATTTCAACTCCTTAACAGTTAAGGGGTGGTTACATCTATATAGTCCTAAAATTATTCCAGCCCTTTGAAGGCCACCGTGAGGCTGATGTGGCCCCCGGTGACAATGAGTTTGACGCCCCTGAGGTAGAAGTTGTTCAAATCGTGAAGTGTACATTAGCACACACAACAGCTGATGAGTAATACGTCATAGCACAGGAGTTCTCCAGTGTAACAATCAGAAGGATTTTAAGAGCAACCCATTTATCTCCAACATAGCTAAAGTCCCAAAGTAATAAGAAGTAATCACAATCATGTGTGAAGCGCGTTGTGGTTTACAAAGAGCTTCTATAGTCACTAATTTTCACTTCGTCCCCATTTTAAAGATGAGGAAACCAAGGCTTAGAGAAGTTAAGAAGAGTAAAGATCATAGAAGAGTGAGTAACAGGCCAAGAGCTTGAGTTGGGCCTGCCGATTTCAGGACAGGGCACTTTTATGACTTTCTAGAACCATTCCCTGTGAGCAGAGTTCCAAGGGCTCTGTCCTGGATCACCCCACAAACACCTATTTCCACATCCACAAGATCTGGGGCTGTCCTTTACCTGCCTCGTCTCCCCCCGCCCAGTGGGGATCTGTCAAGATGGGCTGAGGGCAGGAGTATTTATTTATTTAAATTTATTTCTTTTCAGAGAGAGGAGAAGGGAGGGAGAAAGAACAATGTATGGTTGCCTCTCACATGGCCCTCACTGGGGACCTGGCCCACAACCCAGGCATGTGCCCCGACTGGGAATCGAACCGGGACTGTCTGGTTCCCAGCCCGCGCTCAATCCACTGAGCTACACCAGCCGGGAGGGCAGGAGTATTTATTACTCAGGAGAGAGGAACCACCTCGGCAGGTTGTGAGGGTCACCTTGGCCTCTGGGGCTCCTGGTTGCATTTTCATTCCAGGGGGTCTGTCTCGTCTCTAATGGGAAGCAAAGTTACTGTCTCTAATTTAAGCAAAAAAAAAAAAAAAGTATATTGCTTAGGATTTGTTCTGGCTGCTAATGACTGAGACTTGAAGTAGTATTTGCCCATAAAGGATGGAGGACAGTTTTTTCTTTCACCTCAACTCTGAAAGTAGGTAGTACAGAGTTAATATGCTAGCGTCACAAGCTCCTAGCAAAGTGCTTGGCACGTAGACCATATTTATCATATTGTAGCCATGCTTATAAAATTAATACTCGGCCTGGCACAGCTCTGAACACATGCAGTTCAGTAAAAATTAGTCAGTGTTCTCTCTTTCCTTTATATGTGTAGGTGGTCAGTTCCTCCCACCCGTTAGGTCTGGGCTGCAATGCAGAGGGCTGAGCCCCAGTGGGGAAAATTCTTTGGAATCAGCTGTGAACTGATACGCCCCTTAGCGATTCCTTTCCACTTTCCACCCTGGCTTTCCCTTTAGGGCCCTGCCCGGCACGATGCCCAGCTTGGGGTAGCCACCACCAATCAAGAGATTGGGACTCAGGAACACTGTGTCAGCTAGAAACATCTGTTCCGACAGTTCATCATGGCTCTCTGAGATCTCGCTTGTCCCAAATAGCCCCCGGGTTTCCTGGGTTACCTACTCCCTTCCCCCACCCCATGCTGACTGGGATCCAGGCAACAGTTGACACAGAGGTTTCCATCATTATTAGACTCATGGATGGTTAGAATGACTTTTGTTGTTTTTATGTTTTTTTTTAAAGCAGGACACTGCTCTCAGGCAGTTCTAGAAATTCATCTGGTTAAATGAATTGAACTAAGGAGAAGGAGAATAGAAAACATTCCTAAACAAATGAAATGAATGGGCCAAGTCAAGAGCTGGCTTCCTTCCATGTCTGTAAAATGCGGGAAGTGAGCGTCTCCTGGCCCAGGAGTGTTCATACCCCTGCTCCCCATCCCCTCTTCCTTGACCCGGGCCCCCCACACCAGAAAAGGAGTCTGGCCTTTATTTTCCACCAAGGACACCTGATAAATCGGGTGCTAGACTCAGCTATGTGACCCAGGCAAGCAGTCTGGCTGTCCAGAGCCCTCCTTCCCTCCTGGCGTCTTTGGCCTCCAAGGGTCTTGGCTGCACTGAGGCCATGAGACAGTGGAAGGGGAGGGGTGTGGTGTGGACAGGGAGGCCCAGAGGAGGCTAAGGAAAGCTCCCCAAGCCAGAGTTCCTGAGGAAAATGTTCCTGAGGTTGTTTATTGTCCCCCTCACAGCCCCGCAGGAGGTCCTCGCTTAACTCTGGAGTCCCCTTCTTCGGTTCCGCAGATGTAAACTTGGTCCCTTGTGTCCAGGAAGCTCAGACTCCACCCTCCCAGTGTGTGGGAGGGAGGGAGGTCGGGGCCCTGAGGGAGCAAGATTTTCTGCCAGTGATCCAAACACCAGCCTTTTGAAGGTAAATCCACCCCTCTCAGAAAATTCTAGCAACCTATCATCTTCTGTGCTATGCACACACTTTCCATAAAAGTAAAAATTAAATGATCTTTGGGAGGCAGGACCTTGGGATGTCTTGCACCACAGCCCAGGAGCGCTTAAGATTTCTTTTATTAGACATACTCCTCCTCAGGCAAGACTTCTTTTTCCTGCTCCTGGATCTTTATTCAAATGTTCAGTGCAAGTCCAGTTACAAATGACAATGTCCTTTTGAAACCGTGATGGTGAGAGGCTCTTGAGAGTTTTTAACAGTAAACGGAATGCAACGGTAAACGGAATGCAACGGTAAACGGAATGCAACGGTAAATGGAATGCAACAGTAAGGCGTTCTTCATTACCAGCCTATCACGTACATACTGTCACTGACAACCTGTTTAACTTGTGCAGAAGTCATCTCTGACTGCCTGACACAGCACCCCCAGAAGCAGCAGCTTAAAACGTCACTTATTCTCTCATAGTTTCTGTGGGTCAAAGATCAGGAGTGGCTCAGCTCAGGGCCTCTGGCTGAGCGTCCCTCCAGAGGTGTCTGTCCAGCTGGTGGCCAGGGCTGCCGTCATCTGAAGGCCCGACTGAGGTGGGGGTCTGCTCCCAAGCTCACGCCAATGGCGGTTGGCAGTCCTCGGTCCCTCACGGTGTGGTCCTCTCCACCGTGTCCCTTGTGATGTGACACTGGCTTCCCCTGAGTGAGCAATCTGAGAGAGACTGAGGCCCATGGCAGAAACCCCAGTTCTTTTATAGCCTAATCTTGAAAGTGCTGTCCCATTAGTTCTGCCATTTTCTACTTGTTAGAAGCCAGGCACTCGATCCGGCCCAGACTTGAGGGAAGGGGAGGAAACGGGGAGGCAGAGAGATTGGCGGCCACGTCAAAGGCTGCCTTCCACAGCTTCTACCTTTCCCTGTTTTCAGAGCATCACAAACACTTCAGGGCTTCCTTTGGCTTACTCATCACCCTGGTGTTCCTACCTTTTTTTTTTTCTTTCAGGCTAGAAGTTCCTTGATGACAAACTCCCCTGCAAGGGAGTTCTCAGGAGGTTAAGTCTTGGCATTGGAGAGGGAATTACCTCCAGTTGTAGGGCCCTTACCTTCTGTGGTTTGGGATAAATATCCCACAAAGCCGATTTTTTCAGTCTGCTGAGGGGTGTTCCCTCTAAGCACCGAGACTCCTTCCATACTGCAGAAGGCCCGTGTTATTCTGATATGCAGTTCCTGAGACCATTGGGAATACCCAGACTACAAAAGGAAAGACGCGTATATGTGACCGGATTTCTCAGGAATCGGGATTTCCTGATGTCCCCTGTTTCTTATCAAGTTCCCCACACATTTGCTAAAATCCCTCTTACTTAGTTAACGACTTTTTAATTGAATTTATTGGAGTGACATTCATCCATCCATAAAGACATACAGGTTTCAAGTGTACGACTCAACAAAATAATTTTTGTACTAGTTAGAGCAGTTGCTGAAAAAGATTCAAAAATCAATGTCTCTTCTTTCTGCAGGACTTGGCTATATCTTAACGAAGAGCCACCATTGAATGAAACCTTTTATTCTTCTTTTTAAAAGTATTATCTTTGATCCCAAGCTGAACCATCATTAAAGTACAATTACATAGGCAGCAGAGAATTCCCATGCATGCGAATAGCGGAATCCACTGGAGGATAAAGTTAGACTCACCAAGAGATGCCCGGAAAAGCTGCAACGAAGAACAGGCAGCGAGCCTTGGGCTGACACCCCTGTTGACCAAGACAGAACACGGGCAGTGACTACGATGGAAGAACAGACTCTCAAATGGTCTAAAAATGATATGATTGACAAAAACTCAGATGTGAAGGGGCAACAAAGTTAGGATAACTTGTAAACATGCTGTTGTATGAATGAAACACTTCATTTGGTAGGTAACTCCAAACATCTATTTCCTGTGAAAGAAGCACCGATTTCTTCGTTGTCCTCTCTTTGTCTTCACTGCTGCCACAGCTCTGGAAATCAGCCTTCTCGGGGCTCTTACTTTCGGAGGCTGCAGGCTCGGGGTCGTGTGGGGAGGCTCGGGAGCTGCACCATCTTGGCCCCACCACTTAGTGGATGTTTGACTGTGAGCAAGTTGCTGGACCGCTCTGACCCTGGTTTCCTCATCTGTAAAACGGGGCTTATTCTGCTTCCACCTACAGAGCTATTGTGAAGACTAAATGAAATAATCCACATAAGTTTTTAAGAAAATGCCTGGCATCTAGTAGGTGGTCAATTAATGTTGGAGGTGATGATCACTGGCTAGGGGGATAATGGCCAACATCAAGGCCATATTGAGGGCAGACTCTGGCCATTGACAAGTGTACTCAATGGGCATCTTTGAGTCCACAGTTTTGTCTCAACTATAAAGAAAATCCCTGCACGTCCAACCTTCAGGGTTCCTCATGAGTAGCATAGACGCCAAGGGTCTCCTCTACTGGGTACTTCCTGGAGCAGCAAAGAGAACCAGGAGCCTGAAGTAACCTTTCAACTGAGATTCACGTTCCTCATCAGGAACCAGGATGGCCATGCAGGTGTGTGTTTGGGACTGTTAGCCCTTGGACAAAACGGCCCGGACACTAGCGTGTTTTAAAGGTGAATATTTGCATTTCATAGTTTCCTGCCTTCTCTTCCTCTGCCAGCTGCTCTGGCTGTTATTGCCAGTCTGCCTGCTTCCAGCAGCTTCCTTCCTTCTCATTTCCTGCTTCCATGGGCTGAGAAACCTGAGGGTGAAACTTATTAGAATTTCCGGTGAAAGACAAGGCTTTGAGGGAGAGCCCGTGGGCCGTGCCCTGAGCAAAGCCTCGAGCTGGTGTAGGCTGTGCACCCCAGTAGAGACAGCAGTGGGCAGGGGGTTGACCTGGTTTCAAATCACGAATTTTTAAAAAGTTTTAATAAAAAATGCGTGGTACAATAAATTTGGCTCTTTTTCCTTTTGGTGTACAGTTCTCTATATTTTAACACATGTACAAATCTCGGTAACCACCACCACAGTCAGGATACAGAACAGTTCCATGGCCCCAAAGACACCCCGGCTAGCCCACACCCCCTCACCCAGAAGCCCTGGCAACCACTGACCTGTTCTCCATCACTGTGGTTTTGTTTTTTCGAGCATGTCACGTAGATGAAATCATACAGCTTGTAACTTGCTGAGACTGGTCTCCCTCCTTTGGCATAATAACATCTCTGAGATTCAGCCAAGTTGTTGAGTTTGTCAAGAGTTCGTTCCCTTTTACTGCTGAGTAGAATTCCATTATATCGTTTAAATAGTCACCTGGTGAGGAGCATTTGGGGTTTTCCAGCTTTGGGCTATCACAAACAAAGCTGCCATTAACTTTCATGTCCAGGTTTTTGTGTGAACATTAGTTTTCATTTCTCTAAGGTAAATACCTAGGAGTGAGATTGCTGGGTAACATAGACAGCATACATTTAATTTTATAAGACACTGCTAAATTATTTTCCAGAGTGGCTTGTACTGTTTTGCATTCCCACCAGAAATGTTCCAATTGCCCTGCACCCTTGTCAGCACTTGGTATTGTCTGTCTTTTTAAGTTATAGCCATCCTAGTGGCGGAATTGGAATTTCATTGTGGTTTTGATTTGTGTTCTCCTAATGGCTAAGGATGTTGAACATCTGTTCATGTGCTTATTTGCCATTCTTACATCCTCTTTGATGTAGGGACAAAATTCTTTGTCATTTTTTAAAGGTTTGTTTTCTTATTGTTCAGTTTTAAGAGCTCTTTATATCTTTTGTATGCAAGTCCCTTATCAAATCTGAGATCCATGAATGCTTAAGCAAGTTATTTAAGCATCTGAGCCTTCCCTCTTATTAAATGTGGATAATGTGGCTTTCTCTACCTGCTCCCTGGTGTCACTCTGAGCATCAAATGACAAATGCAAGTGAAACACTGGAAATCGGGAAGGAATCACCATTGCTGTTTGGATGACCCAGGTTCTTCTGGGAATGGTCTGTGACTAATGACTGTTTTTTAATTTGCACAGTGCTCTGCTGCTTCAGAGTGAGTACTTGACGTATTAAAAAGGTTCACATTAAAGGGGAATGGGTTTTACTGACAAGCTATGTTGTTTTGTCTCAGCCACAACCTGGAGCATGATGTCTTCTCCCAGAGCCCTTGAAGACTCAGCCAGGGAGGTGCTGGGGGTCAGGGGTCCAGCAGTGTGGAGCACCCAACGTCAGAAGCTCCCCCGCACACAGTCTGCTCCCGGTGACCGTGGGCAGAGCCCAGTGCTCCTGTTCATATGTCACGCCTGAGGATTAAGGAGAGATGAGCAGGAAGGATGTACCTCTTTCCCAAATGAAAGGAGGATTACTGGGCCCCGCCCCCCAGTTCCCATCGCTCTGCAGGGTCTCTTGTTAGTGAGCCCCAGCTGGAGGGTGGCTAAGAGGAGCAGTGGTAGCGTAGGGTGGGAGGGCTTTCCCGTGTCCTGCGTTGCTCACCTGCATCCCAGTAGCGCTCGCTGTATCCCGGTGGGGCTCACCTGTGTTCTAACCATGGGCAGGGTGGCGGTCTCCCCACTGTGCCCTCGTCCCTCCCACAGCACACACCAGAACGTCAGTCTGAAGAATTAACGTCAGCTCACGGGGTCATCCTTGAGAGTAATCCCATTTATCCTGCTCCTGACTGATTCTGGGACAGGCATGACCTGATTCTGCCAGTGAGACGAAGGAAGTGGTTTGCCAAAGGCCTCCGGCAGAATATTCTATCTTCTGCAGAAGGATGTGATTCCAGATCCACTCTTTCTACCTCTGTCTGTTGGTCTGTCTCTCTCCCCTTTGCTGGGGTGCTAGTAGCCTTGACCACAGGGCCCCAGACTTGGAAGGAGTTTAGTACTTAGGACGGATGAGCAGAACTCTGGAAAGAACCCAAGTCCTTCATTCTGTCCTTGAGCCACAAAATTGACCACCCCCGCAAGCCCACCCTGTCTGGATGCTGTCTCCTGAAGCTGATGGTCTTCTCTTCAGTGTAATTCACTTTGAGTTGTATCCCCTACGATTTGCAGCCAAACACGGTGACGGTGTAGACTGTCCCCCTCACTGACCTCAGGAGCCATCCTGACTAGTTCAACCTCAGGGGTGCCAAGGGGTAGGTCCTGGCTGCAGAGGAGGAAGGAAGGAGATGGGAAAGACAGCGGCCCCTTTCCTTTCAATGCCCTGACATCCAGACGGTTTTGTGGACCAAGTGTCCCTTTGGTCTGTTTTAACAGGGAAGCATTAAAATCACCTAAATCTTATTAACTTGGGTTAAATAGAGGAGAGTCTGAAATATGGCCTCTATTCAAAGGAACGCAGTTTTATTGTTTCGAAGTGCACGGTAACTCGACACGGGGTAGAGGTCCTGCTGGCCCTCTTTAGGCAAGGCACAATTAACATATTGTTGCTATGCCAACGCTAATCATTTCTTTGGGGATTTTTCTTCCCATATATTGCATTGTGCCGGAATCAATAGTGTGAACGAGGTAACAGAGGCGGTGGAGGGGGGTAACCTATTTCAGGGAACAGGGTGTTTGCAAGGACTCAGCAGTGGCCGTTGGCAGAACAACCCACCACTTGTTAAGCATTCAGGAAAGCAGGCTCAGCCACACCGACCCTGGCACTGCCCAGAGGTCCACAAATTTTCAACCTGAGGAGTCCTGACGATTGACACTCCACAGCACAGGTGCTGGAAGGCTGTGCACGCACCAGGACTCCCACGGTTCGCCGGCGTCTCCAGAGCCGTGCACGTGGGACACGCCAGGGTAGACTTGCCTGTGCCCTGCGCATCCGCAGAGGATTTCTCATTGTGGGGACCGTGGCTGCTCTAGGGCTCTTTTAGTAACCACTGGTTACCAAGGCAGCGTGTGCACGCGCATGTGCGCGGGCACAGAGACAGAGAGAGGGGGAGTGAGAATGGGGAGGGGGCGGGGGGGGGTGGAGAGAGAGAATGAGATACTGAGCACCAGCTGGCAGGATCACCACTTCATTGGTGGTGATTTCTCGCAAACCCTCAGAGCCCTCAAAGGACAGTGAGTCCTTAGTCCTGACCCCACGCCAGGTTTCCCTGTGGACCTCCCGGATCGTCACCTGAAACCGTGAAGACAGGAGGACATCACGCTACTTTCCTTAGCAGATAGACTTGCTTATTTTAAGAAAAGCAGCCATCTAATATTGGTGCATATTTAAGACGGGGGGGCTTTTAATAAATAGGAAATGACTGTGGAGGAGGGGCATGCCTCAGCAGACGTCAGGGGTTGGAAGCGTTTCCCTGAGCTACCTGAGTCAGGTTTCCCTTTTCCTTCCTTCGCCAAGTGTGGTGGGGGCACCCCCTGTGTGTTGGCGCTGTGCAGTGTGGGTATGAGGGTGCATGAAATGCAGAACCTGCTCTTGAGAGGCTCACGGTGTAATGAGACTCACCCATGCACACACGCACACACATGTGCACATGCACACATAGACACACATGTGCACATGCACACGTAGACACACATGTACACCCATGCACAGATCTAATGTGTGTTGAGTTGTGGCTGGAATATGAAGGTCAAGGAGGTGTCCCAAGCACAGGAGGGAGGCATGGCGGTGGATCGGAGGTGTTTGGGGACCAGGGAGGACCCCAGCCTGGCCACATGGTGCAGTGCATGGGCTCTCTGGGTGGTTGTTCTTCAGTAATGCGATAAGGACTCCTTGGAAGGTAGCTGATTCTGTTGCAGCCAGAGAAACTCAGGATGGAAAGTTCTGGGTCATCTTAATTTGATGCCAGAAAGAAAGAATGCTTTCAAGGATGCCAAGAGCCTCCCGGTGATGCTCACGTGGATAAGTTTCCCAATTTGATTATCTAATTATGTGGTTGATTAGAGCACACTCATGAACGGCTGTGAGATTATAATGACACGCCAATGAGGCAGATCAGTCTGACGTTGAAGAGAAGGGTAGCTGAATGCTTTAAGGTGGGCACAACTAGTAGGGCGTGTTTACTTTTTATTCTAGTAAGCAAGGGAGTGTTACTATATAAGGCGTGTGACTGGTTTTCATGCCTGAGGGCGTGTGTGAGCCTCACGCCCACTCCGGGCCCTTCTCCGCCCGTGTCGTGCCTCACTCAGGTGCCGGGCCCACGGGCTGCGTTCCCCAGGCTCCCTGCTGGGTGTGGCCTGGAGAGCGGGAGGCAAGGAGAAGCCAGATTGTGTCTCCCCCGCATCACAGCAACCCCTCCCTGGGCCCTCGGGCCCCAGAAGCACCTTCTCCTTCTTCGTCCCACCAGCCCAAAGGGGCTAGCCCTATCCCGTCATTGCTGATCTCTGGTGACCGCACACCCCCCATTTGGCCCATGCCCTTCGATAAGTTCCCTCTGTGTAAAGGACTGGCGTGCTCTCCTCTGTCCCGTGGTTAGTATCTGGTAGAGTACGTCACTGTTCTGTCTGCAGGAGCAGGGAAGAATAAACACCAGCAACTGCTAGTAAACCAAATAATCCCAGAATAAACAGACACGGTAGCAGGGGCAGGAAGGGTTGATGAGCACTGTGGTCACACAAAATCCCGGTACAAGGGACCCAAAGCTGATGGGCACAGGTGGGCTCAAGGAGCAAAGAGAAAGAGGGCTCAACAGGATGTCCCCAGCGAAAAATTCATCCCATGTGCCAAGGAGAGGAGCTCCCTTTGCACATTCGATCCTTTAAGCAGGAGAAGAAATTTTTAGATGTTCTTACATGAATTATAATCAAATTCTAGTAAGAATAATGAAAGTTTCAAATAATGTCATCAGACTAGGTCCATGTATCCTAATAGGACGACGGGTTAGATGCTGTCAGCCAACAGGCACTTAAAGGTGGAATGTGACCTGGGCCAGACTCTGAGAACAGTGGGAGTCATCAGTGCCCTGTCCTGCTTCTCATCTGTCACTAGACACACTAGACAGCTCCAGACCGTGAGCTGCACCATGCTGCCCGGGGCTACACTGTCCCTGGCCTCGGAGCCTGCTTGGCCCACAGGGGCAACCCGGAAGTGTCTGCCTCCAGGGCAGCCCTCAACCAGGCCCCGATGAGAAGGATGGTAAATATTCTAGCACCGCTGCCTCCCTTCGGGGGTAACTCTGAGGTAGGACCTACACCATCTCCTGGATTCCATCTAGCTGGGACTGTGCCAGGTCGCCCACAGTGGGACCCTGCTTGACTCTCCGACTCCTCCCTGTCGGGTCTCAGGTCCCCGCACCCTGCCTGGAGTCCCCTGGCATCCCTTCTCAAAGAAGCCACTTTCACCCACACCCTCGTCTCAGTGCTCGCTTCCAGGGAGCCCAAACCCAGGCGCCACTTAAGAAAACAAATTCATTTGGAGTAACTTTAATTTAGAGAAAAGTGGCCAAGATAATCCAGAGACTTCTCGTATATCCCCTCCCCCAGTCTCTTCCAACATTGACTTTGTAGCAACTTTGTTGATATATAATTCATCTGCAAAGAACTGCACATATTAAATGTGCACAATTTGTGGCATTTGGACAGATGTGAACAGAGATTCCATGACCACAATCAAGATGATACACATAGCCACACCTTCCAATGGCCTTTGTACACCACTCTCCCTTAAAATAAGGACACTTACTATGAGAGCCATCCTCTTAGCAACTTTTGAAACGCACGATTCATGGTGTTAACCCTAGGCGCTACCTTCCACAGCAGATCTCTGGAACTTTGTCATCACCAGAGCTGTGTTCCCATCCACCACCCAGTCATTTGTCATTTGTCAACACTAAGAGTAACGTTGGTATATTACTATTCAATGAACTCCAGGTTTTATTCAGATTTCATCAGTTTTTCTACTACTGTTCCCTACCTGCTCCAGGATCCCATCTGGAACCTCAGGTTGCATTTGATCAGCACCTCTCCTTAGTCTTCTCTGGTCTGCGACAGTCCCTCAGTCTTCTTCGTTTTGCACGACCTTGAGAGGTTTCAGGAGAACTGGTCAGGTGTTCTGTGGGATGTCCATCAGTTTGGGTTTGTCTGGTGTTTTTCTCATGGTTAGACGAGACTAATGGGTTTGAGGAAAGAATACCTCCCAGATGAAGAATCCTTTTCATGACATCATTTCAGGGAAAACACCAAGTTTTTATAAATGTATTTTATTGATTATGCTATGACAGTTGTCCCATTTTGTTCTCCCCTTTATTCCCCTCTGTCTTGTGTCCCCCTCCCACCAGCACTCCCCCACCTTAGTTCATGTCCATGGGTCATACATATAAGTTCTTTGGCTACTCCATTTCCCATACTATTCTTAACCTCTCCCCATCTATTTTGTACCTACCATTTATGCTTCTTATTCCCTGTACAGTTTCCCCCATTCTCCCCTCCCCCTCCCTGCTGATAACCCTCCATGTGACCTCCATTTCTGTGATTCTGTTCCTGTTCTAATTATTTGCTAAGTTTGTTTTTGTTTTTGTCAGTATAAAGGTATTATTTATTTACTTTTAATATTATTTTATTGTTATTTGATTGCAGTTGCCTGCGTCCTCTCCCCTCCCCTCCCACCACCCCCTCCAAACCTCCCTCCCTCCTGTGCCTTCATCCTCCCCCTTGGTTCTGTCCATGTGTCCTCTATAGTGGTTCCTGTAACCCCTTCTCCCCATAGCTCCCTCCCCCTCCCCCTGGCTATTGTTAGATTGTTCTTAATTTCAATGTCTCTGGTTATGTTTTTCTTGCTTTTTTTCTTTTGTTGATTATATTCCAGTTAAAGGTGAGATCATATGGTATTTGTCCCTCACTGTCTGGCTTATTGTTTTTGTTTTTTGACATTTAGTCATTGATAGTTGTGAGTTTGTTGTCATTTTACTGTTCATAGTTTTGATCTTCTTTTTCTTAGGTAAGTCCCTTTAACATTTCATGTAATAAGGACTTGGTGGCGATGAAATCCTTTAACTTGACCTTATCTGGGAAGCACTTTATTTGCCCTCCCATTCTAAATGATAGCTTTGTTGAATAGAGTAATCTTGGATGTAGGTCCTTGCCTTTCATGACTTTGAATACTTCTTTCCAGCCCCTTCTTGCCTGTGAGATTTCTTTTGAGAAATCAGCTGACAGTCTTACGGGAACTCCTTTGTAGGTAACTGTCTCCTTTTCTTTTGCTGCTTCTTAGATTCTCTCCTTATCTTTAATCTTGGCTAATGTAATTATGGTGTGCCTTTGTGTGTGTTTCTTTGGATCCAACTTCTTTGAGACTCTCTGAGCTTCTTGGACTTCCTAGAAGTCTATTTCCTTTGCCAGATTGGGGAAGTTCTCCTTCATTATTTTTTTCAAATAAGTTTTCAATTTCTTGCTCTTCCTCTTCTCCTTCTGGCACCCCTATGATTCAGATCTTGGAATGTTTAAAGTTGACCTGGAGATTCCTAAGCCTCTTTTCATTTTTTTGAATTCTTGTTTCTTTATTCTGTTGTGGTTGAAGGTTTATTTCTTCCTCTGCTCCAAACCATTGATTTGAGTTCCAGTTCCCTTCCTGTCACTGTTGGTTCCATGTACATTTTCTTTTATTTCATTTTGCATAGCCTTCACTCTTTTCTCTGCTTTACAACCATACTCAACCATTTCTGTGAGCATCCTGATTACCAGTGTTTTGAACTCTGCGCCTGATAGTTTGGCTATCTCTTCATTGCTTAGTTCTATTTTTGGAGCTGTGATCTGTTCTTTCATTTGTCTGTACTTTTAGAGCAGAGACGTAGGTATTCCCAGGGCTGGGCTACCCACATAGCTTTGTTGTGGTGCTGTCTGTGGGGGAGGGGTCCAAGAGGGAACAATGCTGCTTGCTTGGCTCTTGGCTGGCTTTCAGTCACTTCTCCCATTAACCACAAGAAAAGTGGGCCCTTCTGGTGCTGATTCCAGGGTAGGTGGGTTTGTGCGCATTCTAGAACCCTGTGGGTCTCTCTAATGAACTTGCCTGTGAGGCTGGGAGTTTCTCCTGCTGCCGCCTCAACCCCCACAGGTGTTTTCAGTCAGAGGTTTTGAGTCTTCATTTCCCCACACTGGGACCCTGGGTTGTGCAGTCTGTCTCACTCCCCAGTTGTTCCTCCTGGCTTATCTGCAGGTGAATGTGGGACTGCCTGGTCTGCCACCTGCCACATCATCCACCCTGGTCCTCCAGCCACTGCCTTGCTGCAAGTCCTCTCCACCTGGCTGCCCATCCCCACCCCTCCTACAGGTCTGGATGAATGTTTCTTCTTTAACTCCTTGTCATTGGACTTCCATACAGTTAGATTTCCTGGAAGTTCTGGTTGTTTTTTGTTTTTAAATTAGTTGTTGTCCTTCTTTTGGTTGTGTGAGGAGGCAAAGTATATCTATCTATGCCTCCATCTTGGCCGGAAGTCCCCAAGTTTTAAAGGTTAAAAAAAAATCCATCAAAATGACAGATGCTTAAAATTCCCAAGTCATGACAAGTAAAAGTTTTTGTTTTTGTTTTTTTTTAATCAAAGGAAGAAATCCTGGAGACCTAGGACCCAGGTTCAAGTAACCTTACATTGAATATCCAGGTCCCATCTCTCAGCCAAGAATCCATTAGCCAATAGCCCTATTCTATGTTCTCAGCTTGTCTGAGAAAGTGTCCTCCGTCTCCGGCTTTGGTAAGACTGATGACCCCCCAGGAAGGAGTAAGATACTTCTGAAACCCTAGGATGACATAAAAAAGTCAATAAAGGATAAATAAATGCAGCAATAATGCAGGGACGGTAATACATTTGTGCAGAACAATGAGTTAAGACCACGGTGAGTCCGTTTTATAGTGGGCACTCACAGTTGTGTGACCATTACCTTTCTGAATGTTTGGTCCACATTTGAGGTATTTGACGTATTCAAAAGAATGAAATGCATTGTTTATAACTACAATGTAAGTTATTTAAGAACATTTAATTAATCATATTTATAATGGAGAACAATTGGTTTTCTGAGTTCTGTTAATTCGATGCAAGTGTAACAGATTAAAAATTAAGGAAAGTCCACATGATTGTGGGGGTTTCTGTCCCCCATAGAAAAGCCCCTTTAGCGTTAAGTCATCTGTCAGAGGGTGCCAATGGGACACACTGATAGATGATTTAATAGTCCCTCCATCCCCATCTTTAAAGCTTTCAGACTGCAGAAACTAAGGCATTCTCACAGATGGTTTTAGGCATTTCACTCGACAACTGAGAAAATTAGCTGTGTATTTTAGAATGCCTTTGGCTGCAAGAAAGAGAATACTGGACCAAAAATGAATTAAACAACAGTAGGTTTATTATCTCCTTGAAAAATAATCCTGCTAGCTGCAGGACTGGTTATTTTAGGGGTTACAATACCAGGCCCCAGCTTTTCTGGGATTCTCATGACTGTTCCTCATGGTCACAAGGTGGCTGCAGTAGTTCCAGGCATCAATAATGTCCTCGTGGAAGGCAGTCTCTCCTGTGGGGCTTTTGGTAACAGGGAGGAAATCTTCTCTCAGCAGTGCCTTGGTGACTTCTCCTCATTGGTCAGGGTTGAGTCCTGTTTTCAGGTCTAAGCCAATCACCAACAGAGGGGTGGAGTTACATGACTGACTTGGACCAGTCAACCTTCACCCCTGGGGCTGGGAAGGCCAATCCTTTGCCAAACCAGCAGGGAGGATGGGCACAGGCAGTCAGTGGCTGTGAGAAGGTGCTAGAAGGGGTATGGCTTGCCTAAACCAGGACTGGAATATTAGGTTCCACCTCACACTCCTACATTTTCCACTAGACCCCTCTGAGTCCTTGGAATGAGGTCACACCTTTAAATGGTGTTCAACTTTAAGGAGCCTCCAGGGACTTCCAGGCAGGTCTCCCTCTGTTTGGCCCCTGAAGGTGCATTTAAATTTTGCAGAATGAACACCGTCTCACTTCTTCCCAAGGACTGTCATGGCTCCTGCAGCTCCAAGGTTCAGTTAGTCGGTCCACACCTTTCATTGCCCAGATGGGAATGCTGGGGCAAGGGCTGCAAAAGGAGCTCGTGGCTGCAAAGTATGGTGACTGGAATCAGGGCCTTCAACTCCTTATTCTTCACACGTTGCCCTTGCTAACCACACCTGATGGTTTTGCAGGTGAGTACTAACAAGAGTGAGCTTGGATAGGGGGCAATGTAGAGGAGCATATGAAAGCGTGGGCTGTGGAGCTTAACTGCTGGGCCTGTACCCTGGCTCAGCCATGGGCCAGGTAGGTGACTCTGAGCAAGTTATGCAATCTTTCTGATCCTCAGTTTCCTCATCTGATAAATGGGTATAACAACAGAACTGCTTCCTCAGGCTGTTGTGAGGAGTGAACGAGTGAGTACTTGTAAAGGCTTTAGAGCGCTTAGTATGCTTTTTATTATTGTACTCCTACTATGTGCCCAGCACCTTGCTCTATGTTTTGCATCCATCTAGTCTTCATGACACCTCTATTATTAGCAGACTTATTTTAGGGACAAGGAAACTAAAGCATAGGAATATCAAACAATTCACACAGGGTCCCGCACCTGCGGCCACGCTGAGGGTCAGACCCACATCTGCCTGGCTCTGACCACATTGCCATCCTGTCTTCCTCCCCTCAGTGGCCTCTTGGGTCTTCTATTGCAGATAAAGGAACTGAGGCCAGTGAGGCCAAGCCCCTAGTTCGCGGTCTGCCAGCTAGTCAATGAGACGGGAGCTGGGATGCAGGGACCCTCTCAGACTCCATACTTCCCCTTCTCCTGCAGGGACAGGGGCTCCTTGGGATCCCACAGCAGGATTTGTCTCCACCAGCCAGACTGTCGAGCAGTTCTTCCTTGTGTCAGCCTAAAATCTCTCCTGCTTTAATTTAGGCCCAGTTTCTTTTGCTGATGTAATCTTCCTGACCCTCAGTTTCCTCATCTGAAAACTTGGTATAGCAACAGAAATGCTTCCAGAAAAAGAGGCCGGCCTTTTTTCTGGTCCATTTGAATCATCAGTTTATGCATCAATCAGCCCTCCCACCTGCCACCCAGCTGTGCCCCACTTGTCCTTACATGTTCACGTTAGTGTGTCTCTTTGACAATGTGGCCAAAGCTTTCCTGTGCTACCTTCAGGGACAAACGGACAAGGGGTCTCTAGGGGATGTCCACTCCTGCCACTGTCTCAGCTGAGCTTCAGCAGGATCTGCCTTTGCCCTGTTCTGGCACTGGAGTCTCACCTCCCGACGTCTTCCTTGTACTTCCTAGGCTCCCCACCTACCCCCTGGCTGCGGACTCCTGTGCCCTTCTAATATATGACCTGGGGGTGCAGAGAGTGTCCTCCGGACCAGCACTGTCACTAGTCTGTGGCTGTTTCAATTGTCTAAAAATCAACAAAATTTGAAATCCAGTCCCTCAGCCGCATGTGGCTGGTGGCTCCTCCACCAGCAGTGCACAGTGCGGAGGCAGACCACTCCCATTGATGCAGGAAGTTCCCAAGCTCAGAATCCCCCCGAGGGCTCGTCGCGACACCCCACGCTAGGCCTCAGCCCTGAGCTGTCTGCCTCAATAGGACAGCGGCAGGTTGGAGACTTTATTTTTCACACTTCCCTGGGTGATGCTGTAGCAGCTGGTCCAGGTCCCGCACCTTGGGAACCGTTGCTGCCCACCCACTGCTGGGAGAGCCAGCTTCAAAGACTCTAGGCACCGACCCTGAGCTGATGGCAGGAAAGAGTGTCCAGTATACACAGCTCCCTCAGCTGAGCTTCTAGAAGGAGCCTGGGGCCAGCTTTCTAAAAAAACAAACAGCGGCAGGACCCAACCCGCCAGAATAACCTCGCCTTGTGGATTGCCTGGGCTGTAAATTCTGAGCAGCAGCCACTTCAGTCCCCACACTGATCACCGTCCTTCTCTAAGTATTGATACAAAGCCAGAGGCCATGCAATGTCACTTAAGATGTTGGTCCTGGGATGTGGTTTTCTTTCCACCTTCTGCTTTTCGAGACCCACTGGTGCCTGGAATCTTCTCTTTTGGAGAGGCTGTGGGGGAAGGAGTTTGGATGAACAGAAAAGCACTGGCTTTGGAGTGAAAAGATTTGGATTCAAGTCCCTTTGTGACCTTGGGCATTGCCCTCCGAGTTCAGTAATGGTCACATTACTTTATGAAGCTGCTGCAAGCTCCAGTGGTGTGACACGTGAGCTTTGTTTAGGAACCACAGAGCGCTGTCCAAGCCTCGGGTCCGGGAGCGGGGTGTGCGACAGGAGGAGCCCAGCTGCACTCAGTCAGAGTGATCTGTTTCCGGGCACGTCTCTCGACAGCGGAAGAGCTCCTGGAGGCAGGCTCCGTCTCATTCATCCATTAATCTCTGGGCCCCCTAGTGCTTGACTTGACATCCAGCAAATAGTTATCCTACTAATGATTATTGAACTAAAACCTCCAGCATTTGTTATGTGTCAGGCACTGTTCTAAAGTATTCATTCACTTAATTCTCACTGTGTTCCCAGGAGGTACGTGTTGCTGTTTTGAAGTTACACATAGTGGGTGCTCAGTAAATATCTACTGAAGCGTCTAGGGCAGCGCCTGTCCAACTTTTACACACACGGGAGTGACCTTGGGATGCAGATCTTGTTAAAATACACACCCTGCCTCAGCGGGGCTGGGGTGGGGCCCGGGATGCTGCATGTCCCACGGGCTCCCATGTGATGCTGCCAGGCAGTGGACCATATGGTGAGTGTCAAAGGTCTAGGTCATTTAACATATCATCAAATAAAAACATCCAGTCCCTTGTGGGGCAGGGGCAGGGGCAGGGGCAGGAAACACTCTGGAAAAAAGTAACTCAGTCTTACTCGGTAGCAAGAGGATTACAGAGTCTCAGGATATACATTCTTTGAGGGGATGATGAAGTGGGCCAGCCAAAGGCAGCTTTTAAAGTCCCACCGGAACAGTGTGTCCTCAGTTGCCAGGAAAGGAGCATGGCTGACACTTGCCAGTATTAGGAACAGAGCTTCAGAGGCTGGGCCCACACGTCCGACCTAAACGGGGAGCCCAGCCACCGGTGCCAAGTTGCCTGGAGTCTGCCATCCAGGGAGGGCAGCGAGACATTCCCGATGAGCTGCAGGTGCAGGGCGGATGGAACTGAGGCCAGTGGCCCTAGTGGGTGGAGGGGTGTTCGAGGGTAGTGGGAGGAAGTGTGTGCATGAAACATGGCCTCAGAGTCAGACAGAGCTGGGTTCAAATCCAGTGTCACTCCTTGAGGATTTAAAACAGAGCAGCTTTACTGCAGGGAATCAGTTACACAGATGGCAGAGCTAAGAAGCCATTGCGGGAAGGCGAGGCCATTCAGAGATTAGCAGGAAGACCAGGGTGGGGGGGTGCTGGAGGGCTCCAGGGAGGAGGTGCTGTTACTGCATTCCAGGGGTGGGGTCACCAAGAACTTAGGGCTGGAACCATAGAAGACACAGCCCTTTGCCAGGGTTCAACCTGAGCAAGGAAGGAGGAGGAGAAATACCCCCGCTTCACCCTTTCCCCCCACTGTCCAATCTGCCGTGATTGCCCCCTTGGCTGAGCCGAATGCTGGCACCACACTCTGTCCAGTGATCACCTGTAACTGTGCGAATTTATCCCAGGGTTGCTGACTGCATTTCCCTCGCCTTTTGATGGATGCTCTGTTGTCAGGCACATTCTCATTAAGGATCATTATGTCGTCTTAGAACTGATCCCTTTATCACTATGTAATGTTTGTCTTTAACCCCGATAACTATTTTTGCTCTGAAGTCTGCTCCAAAGTCTGCTCCATCTAAAATTAATGCAGCTTACTCCCGCTTATTTTGACTTGTGTTAGCAATGTATATCTTTTGTCCATTTACTTTTAATCTATATGTGTCTTTATATTTGCTGATCCTGAAAAGGAATATACCTGTCCAAAAAGACTCCTTGTGGTTAACTGGGCCCAAATTTATAATCAGTCAGGTAGCCCTTGTTTGGTGGTGGTGGTGGTGGGGTGGGGTGGGGGGCAGCTCTGGTTCCCACCCGCTGAGCCAAACCTTATAAATGGACTCCCAGAATGGTATTTCGACCAATGGGATAGACTTGCCCATTCAATTGGAGCTGTATCCTCATTTGCATCTTTACTGATCCATCAGAGTGGTTCCAGATGACCCATCAGGATGTGAGATTCTGACTGATCAGGACAGTGGCATGTGGGCAAATCAAACCGCGCAAATCTGGATTCCTCATTTGCATAAAGATGGGCCAATCAAGGGCCAGGGCAGGCACTTTCCCCATATAAGCCCGCCTCTCCTTTGTCTTGGTTGAATGCACTTCTCATTTCCACTAGAGGCTGCCTCTCCCCAGTTTGCAAACTGTTTGCCTGAATAAAGTCCCTCCTCTTACTGCACCCCTGACTGGGGACCCCTGTGGGCATTGACTGGTGGCAGCTGTCTTTTGTTTACATTTTAAAAATGAGTTTCTTGTAGGCCACATAGAGCTGGGTTTTGTTTTTTTATCTACTCTGACAATCTGTTTTTTAATTGGAATATTTAGACTATTGATGTTCAAATAGATTACTTACATAGTTGGATTAATATCTACTATATTTATTACTGTTTTCTATATGTTACCCTTGTTTGTTCATTTTTTTGTCTTCCGCTCTTTCTGCTTTTTGTGGTTTTAATTAAGCATTTTATACAATTCTATTTACTCTCCCTTCTTCATGTGTCAGTTGAACTTTTTTGAAAACTTTTTTTAGTTGATTGTCCTAGAGTTTGTATGTAACATACATTTACAACTAATTCGAGTCCATTTTCAAATAACACTGTACTGCTTCACAGGTCGTGTGAGTACATTATAATAACAACCCAACCCTAACTCCCCCCTCTCGGGCCTTGTATTATATTGCTGTTATTTCATTTCACTCACGCATAAGCATACATCTAAATATGAAAATAGAGATATGCACACATGATTGGATACATTGTTGCTATTATTTTAAACAAATTGTTCTGTTAGATCAGTTAAGAATAAGGAACATAAAGGGTTTCACCTTCAATTATTTCTTCTCCAGTGTGCTTCCTTTCTGTAGAGCCGTGTTTCTGACCTGTACAATTTTCCTTCTCTCTAAAGAATTTCTTTCAACATTTTGCAAGCCAGTTCTACTGGCAACAGATTTTTCTCAATTTTCGTTTGTCGAAGTCTTTATTTCTTCTTAATTTTTGAAGCACAGAGCTCTAGGTTGGTGGGTTTTTTTCTCTCAACACTCATTTCACTTGCTGTGTGGCTTCTGACAAGCTGTGTGTAATTCTCATCTTTGTCCCTTTGCAGCAAATATTTTTCCTTCTGGCTATTTTTAGGATTTTTTAAAATCGTCTTTTCCCATTACCACTGATCCCCTTTATACCCACCCCTCCCAGTCACCACTGTGCTGTCCACGTCCATGAGTCCTTTTTCCTTTTTGCTCTTTCTCTCCACCCCCTAACCCCCACGTCCATGAGGACTTTTTTAAATACTTGATTTTCTATAGTTTAAAAATGACATGCCCAGGTTAAGGGGTTTTTTGTTTTTGTTTTTTCATGTATCCTGCTTGGCATTCTCTGAGGTCCCCGGATTCGTGGTTTGCTTTCTGACATTAATTCGGCAAAACCCTCAGTCATTATTGTTTTGAGTATTTCTTCTGTTCCATTTCCTCTTACTTTTCCTTCCGATTTTCCCATGATACCCTTTCCTAGTTGTCTAACGGTCATAAATGTTCTGTTCTTCCTTTTCCTTTTTCAGTCTTTGTTGCTTTGCTTTTTAGTTTGGAGCTATCTATTGCTACCTTGTCAGGCTCAGCGAAGCTTACCTTGGCCGCGTCCAGTCTGCTAACAAGGCCATTGGAGACAGTCCTCCTTTCTGTTGCGGTGCCTTTTATTCCTGGCATTTCTCGTTGGCGCTCCCTTAGAATTTCCACCTCTCCGCTTACACTGTCCGTCTGTTCTTTCATGCTGCCTACTTATCAGTTAGGGCCTTTCCCATATTAATAATTATTTTAAATTCCTGATCTGATCATTCCAACATCACTGCCATATTGGAATCTGTTTTTGATGTTTACTCTGTCTCTTCATCTGTGTTTGGCACGTCTTGTAATTGCTTCTTGGTAGCTGGACATAATGTACTAGGTCACAGGAATGCCGTGGGTAAGCCTTTAGTAATGTGGGGGTCAGGTGTGGGGTTGGGGGCAGTACGTGGAATTGATCTGCAGTCCAATGATTAGGTCTCAGTCTTTAAGTGAGTCTGTACCTCTGGACTGTGAACATCACACATGCCTCTCAGTGTTTTTTCCTCCCCCTTAGGTGGGATAGGAGGGGTTGGGGTGGGTATTTCCTATCTCCCACGTGGAAGGCTAGAGCTACACAAAAGTGTGGGGGGCTCCCTGTGACCGGGTTGTCCTGGGAGAGTCCTTCACTCCCTGACTTGTCCACACTGAACCTTCAGCAATTTGTCAGCTGTAGCTTTGGTTTCCTGGCCCTGCACCGGCTCCCCCGGAGGCTGCAGCCTGGGGGTCTCGGCTCTGATACCCTGTGGTTCTCTGTATCTATCTGTCGGTCTCTCCAATTTGGGGGGCGGTGGTTTGCCCTGTGACCTCACTTCTTTTATGGCTGTAAGGAGGACTGTTCATTTTTCAGTTTGCTCAGATTTTCACTTGGGGATAGGATGGCGCGTTGAATTCCAAGCTTCTTACTAGCTAGACCAGAAACTGGAAGTGTCCCTCCTCTAGCCGTTGTTGTTTTTTAACAAAAACAGAGGTTTAAAACAACACATATTTAATACCTCACACTTCTGTAGATCAAAAGGAACTAGCGAGGCCCTCTGCTGCGTGTCTCATGACACTGAAATCCAGGTGTCAGATGGCTGCTTCTCGTCTCAGCCTCAGGTTCCTCTTTCAAGTTCACTACCATTCTTCAAAGGATGCGTTTGCTGTGATTGTAGGACTGAGGTCCTTGTTTCTGGGCTGCCTGTCACCAGAGGCCACTCTGCTTCCAGAGGCCTCCGGCATTCTTTCTCACATGGCCTCTCCTTCGTCAAACCAGCGACAGTGCAGTGACCCTTCTGGTGCTCGAGCCTGTGATTTTTTTTCTCCTTCCCTCCCCTACTTTTAACTGAGCATTTTTTCTTGTTCTATTTTATCTCTCCTCCTAGCCTATCAGTTATAACTCTTTGTTTTAGTCGTCATCCTAGAGTTTAAAAAGTCCATTTTTAATTAATGTAAATCCACTTTTAAATTATACTATACCAGTTCACATGTAGTACAGGTAACTTTTCCCCAGTTTCTCTGCTCTACCCCCTGCGACATTGCTGTCGTTCATTTCACTTGTCCACATCCCATACCGATGGAACGGCACATTGCTACTGCTGTTGCTTTAAACAAAGCTGCATTTTAGATCAATCAAGAATAAGAAAGGTAAAAATATTTTATTTTACCTGTATTTATTTATTCCTTCTCTGACATTATCCCCTTCTTTATGCAAAACTATGTTTCTGACCTACATTATTTTCTTTATGCTTGTAGAACTTCTTTTATTATTTTTTCAGGGCAGGTCTGCTGGTAGTGAATTCCCATTTTTTTTTTTGTTTGTTTGAGAAACTCCTCTCTCTTCCACTTTTGAAAAATAATTTCACTGGATATAGAATTCTAGGTTGGTGGGTTTTTTCTTTCAACATTTCAAACATTCCACTCCATGCTCTTCTTGTGTGCCCTGTTTATGTTGAAAAGTCCTCTGCAACTCTTCTCTTCGTTTCTCTGTAGGTAAGGGATATTCTCCACTCTGGTTGCTTTCAAGACTTTCTCTTTGACTTGGGTGCTCTGTGGTTTGAATGTGATGTGCTTATTTGTAGGGATATTTTTTGTTTGTTTAGGTATTTATTCTACTTAGGTCTTTGTTTTGGAAAGTTTTGGGCCATTATTACTTCCAATGCTGCTTCTGTTCCACTTTCTCTTTCTCGTCCGCCCAGTGTTCTAACGCTGCAGATGCTACAACTTCTGATGTCATCCCTGTTCTTAGATGTTTGGCTCTGTTTTTGTCATGCTTTTTTCTCTTTGCATTTCAGTCTGGGAGATTTCTATTCGCCTGTCTCCCAGCTCACTGGTTCTGTCCTTAACCATGCCAGTCTCCCGGTGAGCTCATCAGAGGCATTTTTCATTTCTATTAGTGTTTTTGATTTCTAGCACTTTCTTTTGCTTCGATCTTAGAGTTTCCATTTCTCTGCTTGCATTACCCATGTTCTTATATGCTTTTCCATTATAGCCCTCAGCATATCAGCCATTTATTTTCATTCTCTGTCTGATAGCCAGCCTGATTAGCCAGAACTGTTTTCTCTTGCCTTCTGCCATGATTTGCAATTTCTCACTGAACGTCAGACATGTTGTGGGCAATAGCAGCTGGGGTAAATAGGCCTCTGGTGTGAGAGTGTGTGTTAATCTTTCTAGGACTTGTGTTCCGTGTTTGCAGCAGCTGTGCGTTCCAGAGTCTTCACATTCCTCTAGTGGTTTTGTTTTTGTCTCTTCCTGAGCTGGCTTTCCCCAGGCACCGCTTCTCAGAGTGAGTCTGCGTCTGGAAGCCCTTTCCACTGTAATCCACCATCATTACACTGGAGCTCTCGGTGCGGTGGCGGTGCTGTTCGTTAGCTTTGGGACTTTGGGCATGTCTCTTCACGCATCCCACTGCATAATCTAAATAATAATAACAATAATAATAATAATAATGTCCCCTTGTAGGGCAGTGCTGAGGATTAGATGAAATCCTAAATGAAAACAATGAGCTTTGTGCAGGTACAGACTAAATTCTTGGTCGAATCAACGGCCTGTCTGGCTCTCAGTCCTTAATTGCTACGGGTTAGCTGGACACTAACCCAGAGTATGGCTTTGCTCCCTCAGCCACAGAATCAGGATCAGAGGTCCTCTCTCCTCGTCCCAGCGGCTCAGCTGCGCAAAGGCTGCAGTAGGCAAGTTTCTCAAAAATAAATGAGGCCTGCCTTCCGGGTACCCCAGATGCTCTAAGCAGCACCTAATGACATGTTTTAGGACAGGACCTGCCGGAACCATCTCCCTCTCTTGAGAAAATAATAACCTTCCTAATTGCACACTGACCCTAGCTACATTATCTCAAGTAAATAATACCTGGTTCAGAAGCATCCTAATTAGGTATTTACCTCAGAGATGGCAGCGGCTTCACCCTGCTCCCCAGGGAAGTATTAAGCATCATATCTGGGCCGACAGGACTGAAAAACAAACCAGCATCAGGAAAATAAACCCCGCCGACAATTTTCCATGAGCAGGCCGAGGGCGGGCGTGCTGGGGAGAGGGAGCCGCTGGCTGCCTGTGGGGTCAGCCAGCCTCCCTGCTGGGAGGGAGACAGCACCCCTCACAGACGGCCCCTCGGTGGCCCGTGCCCCCAGAATGAGGAGTCGGGGCTCTGTCGGGCTGCGTCTGTGTCCGGTCACAGATCGCTGATACAGCAGCTGACCCAGGAGCCGGGGCTCCCATCGTTAGGGACTGTGGGTTGGGTGGGAGGTGAAGGGGTCCTTTCTCTGTGCTCCTCTCCCGGTCCTCATTGTCCTTGCATCACTGGCAGCCCCTGGAGGGGCCGGGGAGCCCGGATGGACTTGCTTGAGGAAGGAGGGCTCCCTGCTCCCTACCGACCCTCCTTTTCTTCTCCTGCTTCCTCCATTTCTCTCTCCTCTTCCACGCCTCCCTTCCTCTCCTCTTCTCTTTCTTCTACCTTCTTCTTTTCTGCCCTCACCATGTCCTTCTCCTCTGTCTTCCCTTTCTCTGCTTCCTCTGCCCCTTCCTTCCTCCTTTACTGCCATTCCCGCTCCTCTGGGACTCCAGAAAGTCCCCACCTACCCTCACCACCCCCATGGCGAATGTCCCCTGGCTGGGCGGTGGGACCCCAGACAGGCCCTCTGGAGGTGGCCGAATGGTGAGCATTTGGGAAAATCACCCTCAGCCTCTCACCAGGCTTGAGAGGAGATGCTCTCCCAACCTCGTCTTTTTGTTGGCAGTCACCGTACGTGGAGTCTCAAGTTCAAAGTCATGGGGACCTCAGACTTAAGGTTTCTTCAGATCCCCTGCGGAGTCACAGGGGCGGTCCTTGAGAGTTGTCATGCTGTGTACCCTGAGGTGGAACGCGGTGAGACTTTTCAGCACACAGGGGACAGCCAGTGGTCACACTGAGTTTGGGGGCCTGGAGCACTGTGAGGGGTCTCCTTCCCATCTTGGCTTGTTCTGCAGAGGCCCAAAGAACGTGCTTGTTTAGCTTCCTTCTCAGAGCCCTTGTTTCCCAGCACCGAGTTGGCGTGGGCCGAGTTGAAGGTACCTTGGAGACTGTCCCATCTGCAATACTTAACCTGGCGTCTCTGGACTGGAGGCTGGTGTTAGTCAGCTCAGGGTCTGGGTGGCTGAAACAGCAGAAATGCGTTGCTCGCCACTCTGGAGGCTGGAAGTCTGAAATCAGGGCGTCAGCAGGGTTGGCTTTTCCCTGGGGTTCCTCTGCTTGGCTGGCAGAGGGCTGTGTTCTCCCTGTGTTTTCCCTCGGTGTGTCTGTGTCCTGGTCTCCTCCCAGGGGGACACCAGTCGCATTGGATTAGGGTCCAGCCCAGAGACCTCACTTTAACTTGACTAAGTCTTTAAAGACCCTGTTTCCAGATACGGCCACGTTCTGAGACACTGGGATTAGGACTTGAACATGGGAACTTGAGGGAATACAATTCAGTCCACAATCAGGTTTGCGGATAAAACTGGAGGGACAGGGAAAACTGCACTATTCTCACTAACCCTGACTGAAATGTGGCACTTCCTCTGCACACGACAAGTGTGGGCGATACACCTCGGCTGCATGATCAGCACCTGTGACATCGTCACCGGTGAAGATCACAAACACGTTTACGTCAAATTGTGGTTGGCACAGACGCCCTGAAACATTGTTACGCTCGTGACTCCCTTACAACCACAGCGTTAGACCCACTGCAGGCCTCGTTCTTTACTGTGTTTATTAAGAAGTACGGATGTTACTATACAGCAAAGTTGTTTTTCTTTCTTTTCTTTCTTTTTAGTTTCAGAGAGAGGGGAAGAGAAGGTGAAACAGAGGGAGAGAAACATCAATATGTGGTTGGCTCTTGAGTGCTCTGCACTGGGGACCTGGCTCGCAACCCAGGCAATGTGCCCTGACTGGGAATCAATCGAGCGACCCTTAGGTTCACAGGCCGGCACTCGATCCACTGAGCCACACCAGCCAGGGCCAAAGTTGTTTTTCTAATGCACTGATAATTTCATGACAATATAATTGATTTCCCTTGTAAATTCAGTTCTGTTTATGTACTTCAAAGCATTATTCTGAGAAGGGGTCTATAAGCCTCATCAAACTGCTGGAGGGATTCAAGATACCTAACAGGACCCTGGACCTAGTCAAACCTTTGCTTTTGCAAGGGAGGAAAGTGGGGCTCAGAGAGGGCAGTTCACTTGTCTTTGGTCACATAGCTGGTGAGTAGAAACGCTGGGTCTAGAGCTCAGGTTCCTAGTCCACTGCTCGGTCCGCTCTGTCATAGTAGCTGGCTGTCCTTCTCTAATGAACACTGGTATAAAATCATTAGCCAGGCTATGAATTTTCACAATACCTTCAGAATACTAGCATACCCTGTATGTCCCCCCATACATGTAGACTTTAGGGGCACCCTTCCTTTTAATGGCCAACTAGCCTGGGCTCCTTCCTGAGAGATGGAAGGAAGGCCAGCTGTTGCTTTCCCTTCTGCTGTATCAGGGAGACCTTGGGGGATGCCTGCACAAATGGGCACTGGTATTCTCTGATCACCCATCCAGGAGGGCAACCAACTCGCCCTGGCATGTCTGGAAGTCTCCCAGTGCCAGCACCGAAGGCCCCACCACCTGGGATGCCCCTCCTTCCTGGACAAGCAGGGGGCGTTGGCCACCCTTTCGGTCAGCTTCTTGCCTGGTCGTCTCTCGTCATCTCCTTATTGGCCTGTCCAGGAGGCTTTCTGTTTGCCCACCCTGCGTGATTCTCTGAGGCCCCACTAAAACCACGATGTCTCTTGCCTGGCAATTTCTCTGAAGACTTGGGGACTATACTGTGGGAAAGAGCACAGCGTAAGATCTGAGTGGACCTCGGGGGTCCTGGCTGCCCGAGAGCCCAGCCCACGGGCTGGGTTTGCTCTCCTTGGCCCCCAGCCTATGGCTGCTTGGTGTGGCTCCACATGTGGCCCGTGCTGAGGGGGCTCGCCCCCTCTTTTCCCACCAGAGGACCCTGTCCACGGGCCTGTGCCCCTGAGGTCCCGAGGGCTGACGTCCTTCCCTCTTCCCACTCAACATCCCCACCCTTTGCAAAGGTGCTCCCCTGCAGTGAAGACCGGCTCTAACATTATCCACAGCACAGCTCTGCTTCTAATGCTCGCACCCCCAACTTGGCTTCGCCTCTGCACAGAGAGAAGATTCATTGGCACGTTTTTCTCTAAACAATCAGAGCCTCCTTCCCTGCAGTGGTGACTTCTGTGGCCATTCCTGGAGCAAATGGCATTCAAATAGCAACATATCCTGCTCCCGACCCCTAGAGCAGTAGAAAATGTATTTGCCTCATTGTAGCAGGCATTCACTTATTCACTCAAGATTCATTTATTGAGACCTGCCAGTGCTGGGCACTGGGCTGGGACATGTGGACGCAAGATGAAGAAGACCAACTCTGGCCCCCTCGCAGTTCTCTGCCAGTAAGGGAGATAGACCATCCATAGCCACCATCGTGTGCATGGCCAGGGTTATATACCAGTCTACCAGGTGTTGGGTGAACCGACTCAGGGCGTGGTCATTTTGCCCTGGTCCTGGGGTGCAGGGTACAGAAGAGAGGGTGTGGAGCCCTGACTCTCAAAGGGTGGCACCTGGACCACCACACCAGCACCAACTGGGAACTTGGTGGCAATGCAAGTTGTTAGCCCAGCCCAAGTGTCCTGGGTCAGATTCTGCAGGGCTCAGGCCCAGCAGTCTGCGTGCTAAGAAGCCATGCAGAGACTTTTGGAGCAGCTCAAGTTCGAGAGCCATCAGCGGCAGCGGATGCTGTTGGTGCTGTCCCCAGTGCCCTGTGGAGGTTAGCGCGAGCATTCCCCAGCTGTTTCAAGGGTTGGCTGCTAACCCCGCGCAGCTGCCCACTTCTCTGGAGCCCTGCCCTCTGCCAGGAAGCAGCCTCACCTGGCAGGTTATCTCCATTCTCCACCCTCGCCGATGATAGCCAATGACTGACCAGGCTACAAAGGTCTGCTCCCCTTGCCTCTGTTCGGTGTCGGTGGCAGCTCTGGGGAGCAGTGCAGGATCAGAGCTCTGCACAGGTTCAGACTGGAGCTCGGCCCCCGCGGAATCCATGTCCCTGCTCAGCTTGTTCCATCCCCAAGCCTGCTTCCCTCACCCCCTTCTCTTGAGACCACCCCGGTAAATCACTTGAACAAGAGACTCTGTCTTAGCCCTGTCTGCTTCCAGGGACCAAGGGCAGAGGCTTTGTGGAGGAAGGAAAGCTTGAACAGGGTCAGAGGGATAAATAAAAGCCTGTTAATCGAAAAAGCAGAGAAGAGCCAGGCAGGAGGAACCGAATGTGCAAAGGCGTGGAGGAGGGAGCCAGCACGGTAAGTTGTCTACCCACTTACCAGTTTATGCAGTTGGAATGCGGAGTGCCTGGGGAGCAGGATCTGAAAGCTTTCTGAGTCCTACAAGGGTGCGTCCCAGGGGCAGTGGGAGCCCCTCAGGGATAAAGTAGGATGGAGCGTGCTTTGATTTGTGTTTGGGACAAATTGCTCTGACAACAGTGCAGAGATAGATTAGAGAGCAGAGGGACCATTTGGGAGGAAATTTCAGCAGTCCGGTCGTAAATGACCAGGGCCAGGCCTAAGGTATGGATGGAGGAGGGTCAAGGGGAGAAGATCTTTTGTTGAGAGATGCAGAAGGTAGAATTACCATGTGTGGGCTCATACCTGCATAGGCGGGGAGGTGGACAGAGCTGGGGGGCACTGAGATGACCCCCAGATAGCCCTATGGGCACTCCCAAAAGGAAGGATGCGGGGAGAAGCGCTGGTTTGGGGAGGTGACGTGAGTGATGCACTGGCCATGTCAAGTGCTGGCATCATGGGCCATATGGAGGCTGAAGGTGTCCGCTCAGTGCAGAGTTCAAGGCAGAACCCCGGGGGGGCCAGGGCTCAGCACCAAGTGGGGACTAGAAGCAGCTGGAACACAGCAGCCAGCATTCGAGGAGAACATGCTGTCGTGGGAGTCTCAACGTCAGGCAGAAAGTAGAGGGAGAGTGGCCATTTGAGTCATGCACTGGGTGTGGTCACCAGCCTCTTTAGCCGTTTGTCAATGGCAGGCGGAGTGAGGGGCAGGGACACCAGGTGGCTGGGGAGTGAATGAGGCGGTGGAAGGGTAGGAGAGAAGTACAGAGGCAATTCCAGGAATGGGAAGGAGACAGCCAGGCACCCCTCCGACCTCCCGAGGTCCTCCTTGGGACCAGTATCGTGCCATGGTCGTGCTGGTTGGCCGGCCACGGCTGGCTTCAGGTTGTGCATCTGATCGAAGCATAACCACCTGGACATGGGAGATTCCAACGGTGACCTCAAGTTCTTGCCCCCCGGCTTTAACCACCTGAGCTGCCCGACAGCACAAAGGGGGACACATAGATGCTTGACCCCAGATATGCGTATGTGGCACATTCCAAAATTCTCAACCTCACACCTTGTCTGGGTATCAGCAGACCGGTTTGCACAGCACAGACCCAGACTGGGGGGGTGGGGGGCGCGGGGAGTGGGGAGGGTGGTGATGATGCAACCAGGCCCACATGACGTGAGCATGCATTTTCACTGGTGGAGACCAAGTACGCTCTCCAAGGCGGTTTTGGGCAATGCTTTCAGAGGATGGCCTAATCAATCACTCCAGATTCCGGCTCTTTATTGGAGCCATCAGTCATGACGGACCCTCTTGGAGTTAATGGAAATGTCGACAGCGCTCCATCGGATTCTCCCTGCGCCTTCGCTTTAAATAGCGAGATTATTGTTTGCAACATGATATTCGAGCCGGGATTTCTTATTTACCCCCATTGCTTTCTGTCTGGGAGACCCTCCCCCTGAAAGCATTTCTCCTTCTGGTCCGTCCCCCAAGAGACTCAATTTGCTTCAGGTTTGGGGAATGGAGCTAAGCCAAGATGCCTTGACACAGACTAATTAGGGGTTGGGCTTAATTAGAGGTGCTCTAATGTTGTTGCCAAGGTTGCGGCATGTCTCTCCTGATGCTGAATATTTATCTTCTTCCCAAGGCCAAGAGTGCTGTGTGCTGGGCTTCCCCGGGGGTCTGACAGGTTGCTGGGGCTCCCGCGAACTTTCTGTGGGTGCAGCGCTGGCAGGCACAGCAACCTGTGAAGTGCATCTTCTCAAATCACAAAGAGGATATAAAAATCCCTCCAGCGATTATTCTCTTTGACTGAACAAGATCTGTGACTCAGACAAGCAAATATTCGTGGCCCAAACCAGTCCCTTAAAACAGAGTTCCCTGAGGATGGATGGGATTAAAGGGCTCAACGGAGAGGCAAGGAGTGAGTGAGTGGCGGCGGCTTTAGGACCGGGCTGGGGAGGAGGAGGAGAGCGATCGGGGAGCATCTGGGCCGAAGTTAGGGTGCAGACAGAGACCCCCAGCCTGGTGAGGTCTAGTTTCAGTCTCCAGCACCATGGTTTTGTCTTGTCAGCCTTGACTCTGACCTTGGGTTCAAAGACTCCTCCCCAACAACGCTCCCTGTCCGCCCTCCATTGTGCTGGCCTGTCTGACCAGTTTGGGGATTAGTTGGTCCTAGTTACATTCCTAGTTTTGGCTCAGTCCCCCCAGGAGTAACTGCGTGAAGCAGGGCCTGTGCAGGGGGAAGAGGGCCCAGGGATTAAACTGTCCCGTTGCACAATCTTGTCTAAGAGAGCAGGAGAAGGCAGAAGCCATGACGCGGACAACAAGGTTCAGGATGACGTGTCTATTGGGTTTTCCTCATTTGCACCATCTCCCACCTCACTGCCACTTCCTCGGGATGGAGCGAGCTCGGGCTGAATGAATGGATGGATGGATGAATGGAGCCAGGGACACAGTCTAGCTGCACCTCTCTCTCTTTGACACACAGCAGCTCCAGTTTCCTCAGTTAGAGGTAGAAGCATCTGGCTCAGCAGTTGACACCAACATGAAATGGAGCTGCTAAGGGACCTGCCACTGATGTTGGTTTAGGGGTAAGGCCTGATCAGGTGACCTCAGGAAGGGGACATTTGTCCAGGGTCTGCTGAAGAAAGGCACCTGGGCCAGGGGCCCCCTCCCCTGCCCCCCAGCCTCTGGCTTTCCTTTGACTCCTTACAGATCAGGGGTTCTGTACAGACAGCAGTTGGTGACCCCTGAGAAAAATGTTTTCAGTCCTAGATGCCAGGAGGTCTGGGTTCCAGTCCTATCTCTGCCTGGGAAACATCTTTGGGGGCCCTGATTCCCCCATCCCAGAGATGACAGGGTCGTTAGAGGACCCCTGAGGCCCCTTCAGCTCTGGGTGTGACCAAGCGTTTCACCTCCCCTGACACATGCAGGCCACTGTTCTTCAACAGCTCCCTCGGGGCTGGACTGCCCTGAATAGTAGTTTGTGATGTGATAAAACATTGGTGGGGATGGAGAGCATTTCTTCAGTTTAGATGCTCCGATGATCTGCTGCCACACCTGCCCTCTCAACCCACTTTCTGCTGCTGGTCGTCAGGACAGGGAGCAGAATTCCAAAATAAGAAAAGCACAGGCGAGCAAAGCTTGGGTCTCTATTGAGGTGGTCGTCAGTGCTGACACCAGCCGTTTCCAGCTCTCTGCCTGCCGGGTCAGTGGCGGGATCGCACCTCCTGACCCCCATGTCATTGGGTGGGGCCAGGTGACTAGCTATGGTCAATGCAATGTACATCACTCCCAGGCCAGAGCATGAAGGTGACCGTGGAAACTCTTTGGAGCTCTTGACAATGTTCGAGAAGGAATTCACTCTGTCGGTCTGGGTCTCTGAATGGCCATGTTAAGCAAAGCCTCCAGCTGACCCTAAATAGGTCACTTAGATTTGGGGGTTGTTTGTTACTTCAGCACAACTCTGCATGTCCTGACTATTATACAAACCTAGATTCTGTCAAGAGTAGTGGAGAATGTGCTTACTTTCCCCTGAGTAACTTCTGTTCTTCCTTCATTGGCAAGAGCGCTAAAGACAAAATGCCTCCTCAAAAGCCTTGCTGGGCCTTTCCTTCCCATATCCAGTGGGCAATGCTCCAGGACCAAGAGGCCTTGGAGATACGCTCTGAATGTGAAGGTCTGTGCACATCCATGCTGCACCAGCTTAGCCGCCTCGGGTGCAGGGCCTGTGTGTCCCCGGACTCATCTCCCCAGCTGGACTCACACCAAGCACAGAAGCTTCCTCTCCCTAGTCGGCCCTTTCTGAGTCAGCGGGACGAGAAAGCAGTCAAGGAAGGCGACACAGGGTAGCTTGATCTTTCAGGGATGAGTCCGAAAGACTTTTCCCAACTCAGCATTTTACCTGCAAGGTAAGAAAGAAAACATGCATTAGGAAGTTATCTTTAAGAGCCCCCCTGTGAGGGATGAGAAGGACCTTCCCTGCTGTTCGCAGTGGTGCTGGGAGACAGCATGATTTCCTAGGAATAACGCAGTCTGGCCCACTGCTTGCCTCCGACTTTGATTACCGGGAAAAGCTGATTACACGTATAAGGATTTTAATGTCTAATCTCGACCCCATGGTGGATGAGTTCAGAAAAGCAATTGTATGGACTTAGGAAAAAATTTTAGCAGAAAATTTCCTGTTGGGGAGACTCTACAGGTATAAATCTTTCATACACCAGAGTATCGGCTCTCTGTCCCTAAAGCAGAATTTGGGATGTGTCTGGTATTGGACTGACTGGCACGTCACTTGGCAAAGGGTATCTGTGTTTCAGCGTTAGCAATCATAGAATTTATGGAAATCCCCTGGACATGCTCCGTTGGTGC
>PVJI01016641.1:0-37966 GCA_004026765.1 Micronycteris hirsuta | reverse complement strand
AGCAACTGTAATTCATGTCTTCTATTTCTTCTCTCCTGCCAGACAAAGCCAAACACATATCAACAGTGTTAACACAATAAATGTCAGCAGCCCTGACCTTTCTCTGTGGGCCCTGGAGTCGCCCTGACTCCCAAGCTATGACTTGCTTATACGGGCACTTAGAGAGGATTAGCACTGACCGGAGGCTGCAGGCCCTGCACTGAGGCTTGATGGGAATCAAAATACAGTTTACCTTATTTGACTTAAAAAATTTCTACTTGAAAGATAGAATTCTCTAGAGGAATACACAGGGACTTACACATACACAATTTTAAATTGGATTTTAAAATTAGTTTGCCAGCTGTTTGCTAGGTCGTGCCTTAGGTTCTCGTGCTTGATTAATGTTGGGTCCGTTTGGGAAATGAGGCCAAGAGGGGACAGAGGGACTGCCAAGGCCGTAGGATCCTGGATGCCTGGGGACTTTCCCAGGAGCCCTGGCAGTTGTTGCCACGGGCCCTCAAAAACTCTCGGAACCCTGGCACCATGGTCTGTGTCTCGCCCAGAGAAATTGACAGAGCCCAGACCACCTCCCCCACACCAGGCTGCACCTCATCCCTGCTCAGCTTCTTCCAGACCAAGGTCTAGGGGGAAAAAAAGAGAGAAAGAAATTAAGGAGAACTATTTTCAGCTGGAAGGATCTTTCATACTTTTTGTGGCAAAATATTTACTTTAGCTCCTGTATTTACCACCTTCAAGTGAGGCATACATACGTGCTCAGAATTCTCATCTTCCTCCTCTACTCCTGCTTGATGGTTCTTTATCTTTGTGGCCTCGGCCAGAATGCCATTTGCTCAGGGAAGCGTGAGGGGCAGCAGAGTGTGGTGCTTAACCCACACTAGTGTGTCGGAGTTTGAATCCAGGCTCAGCACTTCCTAGCTGTGTGACCTTGGGCTAGTCACTTAACCCCTCCATGCCTTAGTTTCCTGATCTGTAAATTGGGATAGTGACAGCTCTTACCTCATTAAGGTTATTGTGACGATTCAATGAATCAACGTACAGTGTATAGAACAGGTAAAGTGCTTAAAACATGGCCTGGCATACAACAAGCTCTGCTCTTACTACTCTCTACAATACCTCTCCCAAGGCCCAGTTGCCTGCTGATGGTTTGTGCTCTCCTAGCTTCCTGTACTTCTGTGTAGCTCCTGACCTCCTTTATCTTTATTGCTTAATTTTCTATCTTCATGAGGGCAGGAACCACATATATCTTGCTTTCCACTGTCCTATGTCCAATCCTCACAATCTAATCTGTTCTCAAGAAATTTTTTTTTTGTTAATTAATTTAGTTTTGTAAGAAATGTCTTTAAAAATTTTTTTAAATTTATTTTTAGAGAGAGGGGAAGGGAGGGAGAAAGAGAGAGAGGGAGAGAAACATCAATGTGTGAGCGAGACATCAATTGGTTGCCTCTCACACGATCCCAGCTGGGGACCTGGCCCACAACCCAGGCACGTGCCCTGACCGGGAATCGAACTGGCGACTTTTTGGTTCATAGGCTGGCACTCAGTCGTCTGAGCCACACCAGCCAGGGCAGAAAATGTTTTCGACTACAGTAATAAATGAGATATTGAAAAGAAGAAATGGGCCCTGGCTGAGTGGCTTGGTTGGTTGGGGCGTTGTCCCACGCACCAAAAGGTTGCAGGTATGATCCCCAGTCAGGGCACATGCCTAGGTTGTGGGTTCCGTCCTTGGTCAGGGCGCACACGGGAGGCAATCAATCGATGTTTCTCTCTCATATCAATGTTTCTCTTTCTCGCTAAAAAAGCAATAAACATATCCTCCGACAAGGATTAAAAAAAAGAGGAAGAAGAAATGGTAAAAGGCAAATGTTATCCAGAAGACAGAGAAACCTGAGGTTCTTGGGTCACTTTTCTTCATCTGTTAATATATTTCTTTAATATACTTGGTCTTTTCATTTTGTTTGTCTGGCTGTTGAACAAAGAGAGAGTTAACAAGTTTCAAGTTCCAGGATTATGAGGATAAGGCTTTGTAATTACATCTTTTGCAGGAGACTTCTGCCCCTATCTAGTTTTTCAAAATCTAATTAAATATTAAATGCATACAAAAAATAGGTTATATGAACAAAATATTTTAAAATGTACACCGAAGTACTTAAAACCCAGCTTAAGATATAGGTAAAACCCAAATTATTGAAACCCCCTTGTACATTTCTCCCCATCCCAGCTCCCTTCTAATTTTTACTGGTATTCCTTTGAGTTTCTTCATATATTACCCTAAAAACACCTACCCCTGAACATATGCTGGTTTTGCATGCTTTTGAACTTTGTGTAAAATAAATCCTGCAGTATATATTCTTTGATTTGCTTTTCCCAAACACCACTCCTGGTGTTTGTGGCATTTGTCTATGCTGTGACATACAGCTGTGTAATATTTTACTCTGTGAATACTCTGCTGTTTTCTTCTTCATTCTCTTAATGGCTGTGTGGGTTATTTGCAGTTTTCTGCTATTGCTGGCACTGCTGCTATGAACATTCTTACATGTGACAGCTAAGGCCCAGGGTCAAGATCTTCTGTTTTTTTCCTGGATTCTAAGATTTATACATTTTCAACTTATCTAGGTAATGCTAACTTGAATCCTCTGTCCCTGCTGTGTTCATCTTCTGGTTCTATCAGGCCTGTTAGAAGTGGGCTTTGAGCTTGCCCTGTGATGGATGGCCCCCACTTCTGGGCTCTAGAGGTGACAACCTGTCTGGGCCACTTAGAAAATACCTACGGCTCACAAGCACCACTCACAGCTCCATAGACAGGAGCAAATTCTGTTGACCCACAGCTCTATAAAAACCAAACAGGGGCCTGGCTGGTGTAGCTCAGTGGATTGAGCATGGGCTGCGAACCAAAGGGTCACCGGTTCGATTCCCAGTCAGGGCACATGCCTGGGTTGCAGGCCAGGTCCCCAGTGGGGGCCATGTGAGAGGCAACCACACATAGGATGTTTCTCTCCCTCTCTTTCTCCTTTCCTTCCCCTCTCTTTGAAAATAAATAAATAAAATCTTAAAAAAAAAAACAACAACTAAGAAACCAAACAGGGACCTAGAAAGAGCATTCTGACCAACTCGTTTCTTAAGATAATAAAGGCTTCAATATTTCTTCACCTAAATGAAAGTGATATTAAAAACATTCATTTCTACCCTAGCCAGGTGGCTCAGTTGGTTAGCACAAGTTGGTTAGCATATTGTCTTGTATCACAAAAGATTGTGGGTTTGATCCCCCAAGTCAGGGCACAGAGGTGGAGGCCAATCGATGTTTCTCTCTCTCCCCCGCCCCCCGCCTTCTGTCCTTTCCAGATTGTAAACAGGAATCATAATGTTTATGTAGGTCAGTAGCTTCCCTATCTTCTGTACCAATAAATGTTGTGTTTTGTGATGTGATTGTGAATATGATAATGCAGGGGATAAAAAAACAAATAAAAAGATAATGCCCTCTCTTTCAGATTAGGCCTTCCTCCCCTACTCACACCACAAATTCTGCTATAAAATACCCAGTATAACTCTATCCTATCCTGCATAAAATAAGGAAGCAGAATTCTAGGGAATAGAGAAGTTGAAAAAGCAAACTAAAATATTTATTTTAATGACTCAAATAGCCTAGGGAAGATAAATAAACAACTTGAACCTGAGACAAAAGGGAAGCAATTCAGGTGCTTCTGAATCTGAGCCAAGCCAAAGCCTGGGCTGGACAGCCAAAAGGGCAGCTGCTACTGAGCCAAGTGTGCAGGATGAGTCGATAATAAAGGAAAGCTGATTACGAAAGAAAAAAGTGCAAAATTAAACCTCAGTGGTCATCTCTGACATACCAGTGGGTTAATATTGCATGAGCTCAAATGTTTTTTAAAAATGCCTCCCTGACCCCCCCCACACACCTTTGGTGAGTAGTGTGTGACAAGCGGTTATAAAGACCAAGGCCTTGAGTAGAAACCTCATCTGATTGGCACCTGCGGGGCCATGACAGTCACCTCACAGTTGTGTAAGGTCCTTGTTTTGAAGGGTAAATAAACTGCATTTAAAGGGAAAACAAATATTCTGGGAAGAGCTTGCCTTTGGTAGGAAATAGAACCACCTGTTCTAATTCATGGGTTATAAGAGGCAGGGAAAAAGTGGGAACAACTGTAGTAGCATAAAAATATATATATATATTAAAGCAAATGTAATTAAAAATAAATAAATAATTGCAGACAACTGTACTTGAACAGCAATAAAGTTAAAATATAAAATAAATGCAAAATAAATAAAAGTGAAAAAAGCCTCCCTCTTCCTCTCTTTCTCTCTGTCTCCCTCTCTTTTTGAAGTCTCTTCACAATTCCATCTTGCCCATCTTTGCAAAACCCATCCTGGTAAAAATCTACTTTCACCTTGGGACTCTTGCTCCACAATGCATGGTGGTTTTCTCTTTTGTAATGCCTGGCTCTGAGGCCCCAGCAATCTGGCCACATCCTATCTTCCTGAAGTGTTGTTACCCTGCTTACAGTCAGCTCACTCCCTGCTGAGTGCACTGAGCTCTTTCAGTCAGCCTCAGGCAGATACCACCTTGCACAACCAGCATGGAGCTTTGTGGGAACCAGTGTTTGGTGATTATAACCCCGTCTTGAAGGATTTTCAGTGGGTTACACTCAGATCCCTGACTAAAGGCTAAAGGCTAAAGTCTTCAAGGGCCAGGACTCATCATATTCACTGCTGAACTCACTTCTGTGTCTGGACTGCAGCCAGCTAGAGTGGCTAAAACCTCCTCAGTGCTAGGGTAATCAGACACGTGGCCCTTCCTCTGCCTTGTCCCCTCAGTGTTTTTCCCCAAGACCTACGCCATCCCTCTCTCAAATCAGGTCAGGCTTCAGTGCCCTCACTTACTCTAATTAGATGAGAGTAATCTGAGGTGATGGATTTAAAGAAGCCTTGGGGGACCTATTTCAAAATAGCCTGGTTTCATTTATAAGGGACTTTCACTGTTATCTCATGTAAATAAAGGAGGCAACTATCATCCCTGTTTAACAAATCTGGAAAAAAACATTATAGGGATCGAGTGCTTTGCATAAGGTTAGACACACAAGATGTGTCAGGACTGGCACTTAAAGTCAATACCAGTCTTTTAAGCCCCCAAACATACTTTTTACTACATAAGTTACTTTTTGATAGTAATGAGAACAAAGCTATTTTTATTCATAATGAAAAACATGTTCTTATCTATGTTTAGAATTTTTTCTTTTTTTTTTTAAGATTTTATTTATTTTCAGAGAGAGGAGAAGGGAGGGAGAAAGAACAATTCCCAGGCATGTGGCCCAACTGGGAATTGAACCGGGACCCTCTGGTTCCCAGCCCGCGCTCAATCCACTGAGCTACACCAGCCGGGCTAGAATTTTTTCTAATAAAAAGGTTAATCATTACTACCCTGATGGATATGAAATATTGAAAATGGCCCTGGCTGGTGTGAATGAGCACTGGCCTGCGAACCAAAAGGTTGCAGGTTCCATTCCTGGTCAGGGCATCTGCCTGGGTTTCGGGCCAGGTCCCCAGCTGGGGGTGTGTGAGAGGCAACTAATCAGTTTATCTCTCGCACACTGATGTTTCTCTCCCTCTCTTTCTCCCTCCCTTCCCCTCTCTCTAAAAGTAAATAAATAAAATCTTTAAAAAAGAGAAAAGAAAAAAATGTTTTTGTCTTATCTACCTTCCTGACTTGGGGGTAGATTTTAGGATTTAATTGTTATAGGCCACCTAATGTCTTTATCAGTGAAATTCAATTAGTTTTTTGGGGGCATTTAATGAAAACCCATGTATATTTAATTTTTATATATTTCAAATATAGTAGACATTCAATATTATATCAGTTTTAGGTGTACAGCATAGTGGTTGGACATTTATATAACTTAGGAAGTGATCTCCTTATAAATCTAGTACCCGCCCCGATACCATACATAGTTATTATAGTATTATTGACTATGTTCCCTATGTTGTGCTTTACATCCCCACAACTCTTTTGTAATTGCCAATTTGTACTTCCTAATCCCTTCACCATGTTCATTCAGGCCCCCAATGCCCCTTCCATCTGGCAACCACCAAAATGTTCTCTGTACCTATGAGCTTATTTCTCTGTTGTTGGATTATTTTGTTTTTTAGATTCCACATGTAAGTGAAATCACATGGTATTTGTCTTTCTCTGTCTGACTTATTTCACTTAGCATACCCTTTAGGTCCATTTATGTTGTTGCAAATAACAAGATTTCATTATTTTTATGTCTGAATAATATTCTATTGTAGATATATACCACATCTTCTTTATTCAATCATCTATCAGTGGACACTTCAGGTTGCTTTGCTTCCATATCTTGGCTATTGTAAATAATTCTGCAATGAACATCTGTGTGTGTGTGTATACATATATATACACACATATATATGTAGATATATAGATAGATATAAATATATCTTTTCAAATTAGTATTTTGGATTTCTTTGGATTAACACCCAGAGGTGGGATTGCTGGGTCATATGGCAGTTCTATTTTTGATTTTTTGAGGAACCTCCATACTGTTTTCATAGTGGTTGCACCAACTTGACATCTCTCCAACAGTGCACGAGGGTTCCCTTTGCACCACATCCTCACCAACACTTGTTGTTTGTGGATTTATTGATGACAGCTGTTCTGACAGGTATGCAGTGATATCTCATTGTGGTTTTAATTTGCATTTCTCTGATGATTAGTGATGTTGAGCATCTTTTCATATGTCTATTGGCCATCTGTATGTCCTCTTTGGAGAAGTGTCTATTCAGGTCCTCTGCTCATTTTTTAATTGGATCATTTGGTTTTTTGATGTTGAATGGTGTGAGTTCTTTATAAATTTTGGATATTAACCCCTTATGGGGCGTATCATTAGCAAATATCTTCTCCCAGTTCGTAGGTTGTCTTTGTGTTTTATTGATGATTTCCTTTTCTGGGCAAAACTTTTTAGTTTGATGTATCCTCATGTGTTTACTTTTTTCATTGTTTCTCTTGCCTGAGGAGATATATCAAAAAAATATTACTAAGAGCAATGTTGGAAAGCTTACTGCTATGTTTACTTCCAGAAGTTTTATGATTTTGGATCTTACATTTAAGTCTTTAATCCATTTTGAGTTTATATATGTGGTGTAAGAAAGTGATCTGTTTTTTTTTTTTTTTGCATGTATCTTTCCAGTTTTCTCAAAACCATTCATTGAAGAGATTGTCTTTACCCCGTTGTATATTCTTGCCTCCTTTGTCACAGATTAATGACAATATAGGCATGGGTTTATTTCCGGGCTCTCTTTTCTGTTCCATTGATCTATTTGTCTGTTTTTATGCCAACCCCATTGTGTTTTGATTATTATAGCCTTGTAGTATAGTTTGATAACAGGTGGCATGATACTCCCAACTTTGTACTTCTTTCTCAAGATTGCTTTGGCTGTTTGATGTCCTTTGTGGTTTCATATAAATTTTAGGATTATTTATTAATTTCTCTGAAAAATATATTGATATTTTGATAGGGATTGCAGTGAATCTATAGATTACTTTGGGTAGTGTGGACAATTTAACAATGTTAATTTTTCCTATCCATGAGCATGGTATATGCTTCCCTTTAATTGTATATTATTCAGTTTCTTCAATACTTATCATTTTCTGAGTACGGGTTTTTTACCTCCTCGGTTAAATTTATTCCTAGGTATTATTTTTGATGCAATTGTAAATATGATTATTCTTTTTTTTTAAAAGATTTATTTATTTATTTATTTTTAGGCAGAGGGGGAAGGAAAGAGAGAGAGAGAAACATCAGTGTGTGGTTGCCTCTTGCATGCCCCACACTGGGCACCTGGCCCGCAACCCAGGCATGTGCCCTAACTGGGAACCGAACCAGCAACCCCCTGGTTCACAGCCAGCACTCAGTCCACCAAGCCACGCTAGCCAGGGCTTGATTATTCTTTTAAATTTATCTTTCAGAGAGTTTGTTATTGGTGTATAAAACTGCAACCAATTTCTACATATTAATTTTGTATCCTACTACTTTACTGAATGCATTTATTGGTTCTAATAGTTTTTTTGGTGGATTTTTTAGGGTTCTCTCTATATATAATATCATGTCATCTGCAAATAAAGACAGTTTTGCTTATTCCTTTCCAATTTGGATGCCTTTTATTTCTTTTTCTTGTCTGATTGCTGTGGCTAAGACTTCCAATGCTACATCGAATACAAATGGTGAATGTAGACATCCTTGTCTTGTTCCTGATCTTAAGAAAAATGCTTTACCTTTTTACCACTGAGTATGATGTTAGCCCTGGGTTTGTCATATATGGCCTTTATTATGTTGAGGTATATTCCCTTTATTCCCAGTTTGCCGAGAGTTTTTAATCATAAATGGATGCTGGATTTTGTCAAATGCATTTTCTGTCCCGTTGATATGATTATATAGCTTTTATATTTTATTTTGTTTATATGGTATATCCCATTAATTGATTTGCAGATATTGAACCAAGTTTTCATCCCAGTAATAAATCCCATTTGATTATGGTGTATGATATTTTTAATGTATTGCTTAATTTTGTTTGCTAATATTTTGTTCAGGATTTTTGCATCTATGTTTGTCAAGAATATTGGCCTATAATTCTTTCTTTTTAAAAAATGTCTTTGTCTGGTTTGGGAATCAGGGCAATGCTGGTCTCATAAATTGAGAATAGGAGACTATTCTTTCCTTTTCAGTTTTTTGAATAGTTTGAAAAGGATAGGTGTTTGTTCTTCTTTGAATGTTTGGTAAAATTCATCTGTGAAGTCATCTGGTCTAAGACTCTTGTTTGTTGAAAGTTTTTTGTACTGATTTGATTTTGTTAGTAGTTATTGGTCTGTTCAGATTTTTTGTTTTTTCTAGTTTCAGTCTTGAAAGGTTGTGTGTTTCTAGGAATTTATCCATTTCTTCCAAGTTGTCCAGTTTGTTGGCATATAATTGTTCATAGTATTTTCTTACAATCATTCATATTTCTGTGGTGTTAGAAATACAAGTGGTGTCACTTATCTTCTTTCATTTCTGATTTTATTTATTTGGGTCCTCTCTTTTCCTTTCTTGATGAATCTGGTTAAAGGTTTATCGATTTTTTATATCTTTTCAAAGAACCAGATCTTGGTTTCATTGATACTTTGTATTTTTTAGACTCTGTTTATTTCTGCTCTGATCTTTATTATTTCCTTTCTTTTATTCACTTTGGGCTTTTGTTTAGTTCCCTTAGGTTTAAGGTTAGATTGTTGATTTGAGATTTTTCTTGTTTCTTGAGGTAGTCCTGTATTGCTCTGAAGTTCCCTCTTAGAATTGCTTTGGCTGTGTCCCATAGATTTTGGGTCATTGTGTTTTCATTATAATTTGTCTCAAATTATCTTTTGATTTCTTCCTTGATCTCCTTGTTAATGAATTCATCATTTAGTAGCATGTTATTTAGCCTTTATGTGTTCATGTGTTTTTTCAGTTTTCTTTTTGTAATTGATTTCTAGTTTTATATCATGTGATCAAAGATAATGCTTGGTATAATCTTCCTTCCTCCCTTCCTCCCTTCCTTCCTTCCTTCCTTTCTTCCTTCCTCCCTTCTTTTCTTCCTTTCCTACCTTCTACCAGATGGCAGAATTTTATGATTCTATTAACACAGATACAATGTGCACACAAGATGTATATTCATGTTCTTTGCTTCATGGCCAGCTGGGATGTTCTTCCCACAATGGCTTTGCAGTTCTTTGAGGAGATGTGAGCAATCTCAGTACAGTAACATATGTTGCACGTAAGCAGCACTTCAAGTTCCTTGATGTTGGGGGCCAGAAACTTCTGAAAGCCACTGGGCAACGTGTACTTTCTTATTTCTCCCATAACCAATGTTAGGCATCAAGATCTGGCCCTTGAATCGTCCGCATACCCTATTGTCAATGCCTCTAGATTTCTGCCAGTTATGCTTAGTTTTAACATATTGGTCTGAGTAGTGCTGGATAAAATTTTTGATCTTGTTTTTGATGATTTTGAGTTTCACAAGAGTTCTGAAAGCAGCCATGATGCCAAATAGAAGATAGCTGCCACCTTGGTATAATTTCAGTCTTTTAAAATTATTGAGACTTGTTTTGGTGCCTAACATGTGATCTATACTGGAAAATGTTCCGTGTGTGCTGGAAAAGAATGTATATTCTGCTGCTTTGGAGTGACATGTCCTAAAAATATCAATTGAATCTATCTGGTCTAGCGCTGCCTGGTGTAGCTCAGTGGGTTGGGCTTTGTCTTGCAAACCAAAAAGTTGCTAGTTTGATTCTAGGTCAGGACATATGCCCAGGTTGCAGGCCAGGTCCCCAGGTGGAGACATGCAAGAATCAATCGATCAATGTTTCTCTCACACATCAACGTTTTTCTCCCTGTCTTTCTTCCTCCATTCCCTTCTCTCTAAAAATAAATAAAATCTTTTAAAAATCCATATGGTCTAACGTGTTAATTAAGATAGCTGTTTCTTGTTGGTTCAAAACCTTGTTGGTTTTCTGTCTAGATGATCTATCCATTGATGTCAATTGGGTATTAAAGTCTCTTATTATGATTTTATTACTGTCTATCTCTCCCTTTATGTTGATCAATATCTGCCTTATATATTTTGGTGCTCCTACATTGGGTGCATAAATGTTTACAAGGGTTATATTCTCTTGTTGGATTAATCCCTTTATTATTAAGCAATGTCTTTCTCTGTCTCTTGTTATGTTATAGCCTTTGTTTTAAAGTCTGTTTTTGTCTAATATAAGAATTGTTACATCAGCTTTTTTTTATTTCCATCCCTTTACTTTCAGGCTGTGTCTGTCTTTTGATCTGAAAGGGGTCTCCTATATGCAGCATATGTAAAGGTCTTGTTTTTTTATCCATTCAGCCACCCTATGTCTTTTGATTGGAGCATTTAATTCATTTATGTTTAAAGTAATTATTAATAGGTATGTAGTTATTACCATTTTATTATTCATATTTTTTATTTCTATTCTTCTTAAAAAAGTCCCGTTACCAATTCTTATAATGCTGGCTTGGTGGTCACAAACTCCTTTAGCTTTTTCTTGTCTGGGAAACTCTTTATCTCCGCTTTGATTCTAAGTGATAGCCAGTGCCCTGATTGGTGTGCCTCAGTTGGTTGGGTGTCATCCTGCAAAGTGAAAGATCGTCAGTTTAATTCTTGGTCAGGACACATGCCTAAGTTGTGGGTTCAGTCCCCTGTCAGGACATGTGCAAGAAGCAACTGATTGATGTTTCTCTCCCTCTTTTTCTCTCTCCCTTCCCCTTTCTCTAAAAAATAAATAAGTAAAATCATAAATAAATAAATAAATATGCTGGCCTTGCTGGGTAGAGTAATCTTGGTTGTAGGTCCTTGCTTTCTATCACTTGGAATATTTCATGATAGTCCCTTCCAGTCTGCAGTGTTTCTGTTGAGAAATAAGCTGACAGTCTTAATGGTGCATACAAATAAGCACCATTGTATGTAACTAATTGCTACTCTCTTGCTGCTTTTAAAATTCTCTCTTTGTCTTTAACCTTTGGAATTTTCATTATGATGTGCCTTGGAGTGGGCCTCTTGGGTTCATCTTGTTTGGAACCCTCTGTGCTTCCTGGACTTGTATGTTTATTTCCTTTTCCAAGTTAAGGAAGTTTCAGTCATTATTTCTTCAAATAGGTTTTTCAGGGCCCTGTTCTTTCTCTTCTTCTTCCAGTACTCCTGGGATGAGACTGTTGTTATGCTTAATGTTGTCCCAGAGGTACCTTAGTCTATCTTCATTTTTTAAAATTCATTTTTTCTTTTTGCACTTCTGAATGGGCATTTTTTGCTACTTTGTCTTAGCAAATCACTGATTTGATTCTCAGCTTCATCTAATCTGCTGTTTATTCCATTTAATGTGTTCTTTATTTCAGCCATTGTATTCTTTATTTCCTACTGTGTTTTAAAATTGTTTCTATCTCTTTGTGTAAGTTCTCAGTGAGTTCATCTGTTCTCCCCCTAAGTTCGTTGAGCATTCAGTGCTGTGAACCCTAGACCTGATAGATTGCTTGCCTCCATTTTTTTTCCTGGAATTTATTTTTAAGATTTTATTTATTTATTTTTAAAGAGGGAGGAAGGGAGGGAGAAAGAGGAGAAGAGAAACAGCAATGTGTGGTTGCCTCTTGCTCGCCCCAGACTGGGGACGTGGCTGGCAACCCAGGCATGTATGTGCCCTGACTGGGAATCGAACCGATGACTCTTTACTTCACAGTCCAGCACTCAATCCACTGAGCCACACCAGCCAGGACTATTTTTTTTTCTGGAATTTTGTCCTGCTCTTTCATTTGGGGCATGTTTTAAAAACATGTTTGTTTAGTCCTTTATCTCCATTGTAACCCTGTGAAAACTTTGAGAAACAAGTATGTAAGAGCTGGTATTTTAATCTCCATTTTAAAGATGAGTAAACCACAGACAGCCATGGTGCCTATGTTGGTGAGACCAGGGCCACACAGCTCATTATTAGTTGTATCAGCCAAAGTCCTGGAGGACACACTCTAACTGGGCACTTTCAGCAGATTTCAATAAAGAGGGGGCAGGGTGGGGGGAAACTACAAGGAACAGTGTGGGGCTGTACAGAGCTACCTGGGCCTGCGAGAGAGAGAGGAAGGCACAGTTGTCAGAACCTAGGGAGAGAGACCTGAAGTAGTAGGATACAGAGGCTCGCAGAGACTCAGGCCATCAGGGGAACTCTGTCTGTCCTGCAGAGAGATCCTCATTGGCCTCAGTGAAACCAGGTAGCCTGTTAAGATCAATATAGATCACTCTCCTGGGGCACAGAGCCAGTTAGACAAGAGTAAGGAGTGGCTCTGGGGTGGGTTAAGCACACTAAAGATATCCAGCACAGATGTGACCCATGATTAAACCTCAGACTTCCTGGTCTGTTCCTTCTCATGCCTTTCCAGAACACTGCAGCTTAAACAGAAGATCCCTCCGGAGATCACTGTGAGGTCCACCACATTCCTCAGCATTAAACTTCAGACTAGTTTCCTAAAAACTTTACTGTGAGTATCAGCTTGTACATGAGGATGGACTAACCATCCATGGGAGCTGCAAATCAGACTGAGTCAGGCAGCTGGCATTTAGGCCTAGCCAGGACGGTGGGCTGGCAGGTTGAGAAAGCTCACTCTGAAGTCATTACTGGCCCTTGGCCATCACATGTTGGCAGAAATGTTCTAGAGTCTTTAATGCAGTTCTACTGGACATTAGCCATAAGGATGACAAAATTTCAAGGAGAAGAGTTTCTACTATCTTTTGCATCTGGCATTTAAAAGATCTTGAAAGAAAGGTTCTGTCTCACATCATTATAATGATATCATTTGCACTTGACTATTCTGGCTTTATTTTTCTACAATGCTCCTGGCATGAAACTTTAGGTTTTATGAAGACGAATCACCTCAGACTGTTGGAATGTTCTGCCTTGGATGAGTTCTATTCTCACCTTTATTCTTGGTTCCATGGGGGTGAAAGTCATAAAAGAGTTTAACGACAGTTAAACCCAGGAACTATGAGAGCAGTTAATGAGAAATGCAAAAGCCAATATTCTCATAGAACACAAACTCACCCAGAGGTCATGGAGAAAGAATTCTCAGTTCCTGTCCCAGCAGAATTCTTTCCAGAGAAATGAAGTTATCGTCACAGGCAGCTCTTGTGGTCTGAGAGGTCATGTTTCTAAAAGAAGCATAGTTGCTAGCATCTATGGTGACTTTGATACAAGTTTAATAAAACCAAGTCACTCCCCCCACCCCTCACCCAAATAAAGCCCTGTGTACTGTGCATGTTCCCCCAGGGCGGAGGAAAGTTTTTCCCAGCTCCGCTCTTGAGCAGGTTCCCTAGTACTATTGGTATTGACTGAAGAGGCACAGAGCTAACCCAGTGGATTCTCACGGCAATGGCTCTGGCACGTTAACCTCCTTGCTGTCTCTGCCTCAGGGCTTTTGTACTTGCTGATCACTCTGTTTGGACCACTCACCCCAGATTTCTGCCTGGGGTGAGTATATACCCAAAAGTGGAATTGCTGCATCTAATGATAATTCCATGTTTAGTATTTTGAGGAACTGCCTTTCTGTTTTCTACAATGGCTGCACACTTTCAAATCCTCTCCAGCCTGTGTAACCTGCTTTTACTCATATATTTTGTGAGATATCTGTTCCCATTTTAACTTGAACGTAAGCTCCATGAGGGCAGAGATTTGCTTCTCAAGTGCCTGGAACTTTGCTTAGCACATGGTAGATGGTGACCAATAAGTATCTGATAAATCAGTGCAGCTGGTATGGTGCCTCTGAGTTCGTTTGCATCGTGGTGAAAACCTTCGAGGCCCACCTTGACGTGCCTCTTGCTGTCCTCCCTCCTTTCTGCCTTGTGTTCATCCATGAACTTGCCCCATCTCTCCCTCTGGATGTTCAGCTCCTTAATGTTAGGGAACATCGTTTGTTTATTGTTGGTCTTTTACCATTTTTCTGGCCCAAGGGTTATGTGCTCAATATGCACTTACCAGAGGGATATTCTAAATATGCAGGCTAAACAGTGACAGTGTACGGGCTGGGCTTGAACACTTCAGAGCTCTCTAAAAACCTCCTCCGACCCCACCCCCAGAATCCCTGGTTGCATGGCCTTGGCACATGCCCACTCTCTGAATTTAGTTCTCCTGTGTCTGAAGAGGGGATCGGACCAATGGCCTCTCAGGTTCCTCTTAGATGTTAAGTGTACTGTGGGGCTGTCTCTTTTGCAGGAAAAGAGAGCTGAGTCCTCATCTTTGAGAGCCAATATCAGATATAGACAAATTAAACATGTAAAAAAGATTAAGGTCTCAAAGAAAGCCAGTGTCTAGAACAGTTCTTGCCTAGGTGGACAGGTATACCCACCTCTCCCTTCCCTAGCCCCGCTCCCTACTACTGGAGTACAAAGCACCAAGAAACTCAGGGAGTTTCCCATTCTCGTTGAGAGAAAAAATATCCTTATGCTCATGTGATTTCACTGGGTTATTTGAAACTGTTTCTTTTTCTGTCCCATCCCCAGTGAAATAATACTTGCAAGTAAAAAGTGGACTTCGGGTACTTTTCTCTTTTGCGCAGTTATTTGTGTGTAAATGATTGGAGTCAAGTCTCTAAAGGACTGTCAATCCTGCCCACCGCACTCCCCTCTCCTCTTACTTCCTAAGAAAGACTTAATGAGTTTACACCCAAGACTGGAATGTTTCCAGAACACTTAAAGCTCTCCATGTATTTTTTTGAATAATTTTTTTTAAGATTTTATTTATTTTCAGAGAGAGGAGAAGGGAGGGAGAAAGAGCAATGTATGGTTGCCTCTCACATGGCCCTCACTGGGGACCTGGCCTGCAACCCAGGCATGTGCCCCGACTGGGAATCGAACCGGGACCCTCTGGTTCCCAGCCCGCGCTCAATCCACTGAGCTACGCCAGCCGGGCTCTCCATGTATTTTTAAAAATCTTTTCAAATCCATAAACAATTATCGACAAAAAGCGGGGCGCGGGGTGGGGGGGGCGGGGTGGTCTGTAGTAAATCTGACTGAAAGTAACCTCACAGGGTGATCAGATCATAAACTCCTAACTGGGCAGGTCATGCTGGGTAGTCAGCTCCACGACTATAAAAAGGTCTATCCTTGCCTTAAGCAAGCCCTGTCCACTGTTCTTGTGAATCTAGGTTAACACGCCTTTGAAAAGCCGGAATAATCCTTTTTTCATACCCTTTAGAGGTGTAGCCACCCTTAAGGGAGCACATAACCTTGTAAACTATCCTGTAATTCAATCATGCAGATTTCCCTGCCTTGCTTTCTCCTACTCTCAGGTAATCTTCCTTAATTCCCTCTTTAATTCCAAATGTATAAAGGGCACTGCAGACTTGTCATTCTCCAGAGCATTTGAGACCTTGCTTTCTCATGTTGTCAGTTTGGCTCAAATAAACCCTTACAAAAGTTCTCTAAAGGTTCTCGTGATCTACGTTGATAAAATGCATTAGCAACATTCACAGATTAGTGCAACAAATCACTCCAACAGAACTCTTTGTTCTTCCCAATTGCCTTGCAGTTTTACCCAGATGAATACATAGTTTACATTGTGGTGGTCAGACCGTACTCCAAACTGGCATTCTACATTTTTCTCTTTATATCTATAAAAAAATACACATTTCCCCAAATGCATTCTTCTTAAATATCACAATTTGGTGAATCCAGGTCAAATCTATCACTGATTGATTGCCCAGTGAATGGGTACTGGGTTGTATAAGATACAGAAAAATGAAAGTTGTCCCGGCTCTCAGGGAGTTTACAGTCTCACAGAGAGATAAGACATAGACACACAAAACAGCCTCAGACAGCCAGTAAGTACACGGAAAATGAGTGGCACAGACAACAACACACCCATGGTAAGCGGGCGTTCTAGGTAGTGGGGAGTCTGTCAAGGGTTGGGATCTGAGGAAGGCTGCCTGCCCCTGAAGATGAGAGAGCTGATTTAGCTGTAAGGAGCAGCTTTGAAGAGGCAGAGGGAAGGGAAGGGAAGGGAGAGATCATTCAGATAGCGAAGGAGGATGAAGGTGCCGAACATGGAAGACGTACAGGTTAGGCTGGGGGTCCCTGAGAAAGTTAGGCACGCACACACAGGAGGTGAGTTTGTCGGGGAATAGTAAGAGTGAAGAAGAGCTTTGGAGTTGTCTGAAAGCTGGACCAGAAGTACAAAGTTGATGTGTCTGGTATGAAGGAGGGGTATGTGGCAGAATCAGTGCGGAGTCTCATTGGTCTGGCAGGTGTAGTTCATGAGATGAAGAGGGCTTATCCATCTACGTGTGACTAATAGGTTGGGGGTGATTTCAGAGGCTGAAGAGCAGGAGGTCATGGGGAAGTCAGCCCCAGGCCTCGGAAAGGAATGGCACACCAGGACTCACAATAAACACACAGGTCAAGGCCAGACCTTGTCCCTCTGGTTCACTGCCCGATTCCTGCCCAGAACGGTGCCTGGTGCAGAGAGAGTCCTGAGAAGTATTTGTTGAATGAGAGCTAGATCCAGTCTAATTTTGCAAACTTTCTGTACAAAGTTCAGCAAATCTTTATTTCTTCTCTAGGCCTCAGTATTACCTCCCTATGATGGAGTTATTTTTTCAAGTGCATCTCATGGTCATTTAGGGCCTAGTCAAGCCAGGAGGTCATGTGAGTCTCAAGAGCTAATAATCCTGAGCCTCACTGAGGATTAACACTGGGGGTGGATGACTTGAGATCCCAGTTAGTCATCTGGCAGCCGCTTCTTGCCCCCCTCCCTCGTTGCCTGTGTCTGAGCTGCTCTAGGGTGGTAAGAGGATTTTGCCTGAAATCATCAATAATCACTGCTGGAAGGCAGCTTACACAGCAGCACATATGCCCTTGTCATTAGACAGATGAACTGAGTCAGGCCTAAAGGGAGTGGGGCTGATTCAAACCGCATGGCTCCCTGGTGTCAGCTCAGAGTCCAGCCTCGTTCATGCAAGAATCGAATGAATGTTACTGAGTGTGTGCTATGGGTCGGGCACTGTGTCAGTGCTGGAGATGCAGCAGTGAGCAAACAGACAAAACGCCGAGGTGGGAGACCAGTAGTTAACGAGATACGGTGGATGGTGAGAGATGCCAAGGAAAAAGCAGGGGGAGAGAATGAAGGCTGTAGAGAGGGGGGTCAAGGAAGGCCTCAGTGAGAACATGACTTTAGAACAAAGCACCGAACAGGAAGCTGGAGGGAGCTTGGGACTTCTAAGCACTGAGTGGCGCATGGACCCAGCAACAGGAATGGGCCTGGCATATTCCAGAAACAGAGATGTGAGAGAAGAGAAAAAGGAAATGGGGCATGAGGGATAAAGGGACCAACTGAAGGGTCTCAGAGTCTGTTGTGAAGCCTTTGGCTTTGGTTCTTCCCACTCGCTGCCTATAGCCTAAGTCATGACCCTGCCTTTTCCCGTTGACTCTCAAGGGCACTGGGACTTTTGTGGGCAGAGGGGAGAATGTGGCAGTCAACAGGGCTCTCCAAAGCACATAGCAGTGGTGTGGGCAGCTGCCTGGACCACCTGTGCTAAGCTGACAGTACAGAGTGGCCTCCGATTTCATAATAAGGCAAAAGAGCACAGAGGCAAAGCCAAGCCAAATCAGTTAAGTATGTAGATTCTGCAAAATATCGGAGGAGAGCAAGTTCGTAGCTGAGGCCAGTGCAGAGGGCAGGGTCAGAATTCAGCAGCATTCCTGCCTTGGCTGAATGAAAAGTAGAACCAGTTATATTTATGTAAAAGAGCCTGGCAGACAGTGATACCCTAATGGCAATCCATTTTATTAATTCAGGCTTATAATGTTTAGTGTTCCATGCTTCCTGCCAGTGCTCCATGCTCACCTGCCAGACTTCTTCTCTGACTAGGTTGCCAGGGACAAGTGTGAATGCCAGGCCCTGAGTGGACAGCTGAGGCAATTGGTTGATTAGCACCATAGTTTTAGAACAAGTTCCTACCTTTCAGGACCCCCATCCTCCAGAAGAAGCTGTTAGGCACCTTGGGGCAGAGCCAGGGGGACAGATACACTTCCCAGGGCATCGCAACTTCTTAGAGACAAGGCCCCTCTTCTCTGGGGTGGCCTGAGAAGAGTCTGGATAGAGCCAGGATCCAGGGCCAAGCCTTTGTCAGAGTTTGTTCAAGTTGGACTTGAACTCTGGTTCTGCCAGTGATCCTCATCCATGTGCCCCTCTCCCTCTTCCAAGAGGGGCCCAGTTCAGTAGTTAAAGTCAACTCAGTTTCACAATCACTTATTATTTTCTAGCTGCCAGGCACTATCTGTTGCAGGGGATACTAAGATTGAAAAAGCATGAACCTTCTCTTCAGGGATTTTGAATCTATTATATATGTAGTGGTGGTAGTGGTGGTGGTAGGCAAGTGTGCATGTGTATACATTAACCCACACATGCTTGTGGAGGACAGACTGAGATATTAGTAGGAAGAATCCTGAACTAGAGTGAGGTGGCCTCATCCCAAGTCACTGTGGGCCTTTGGGTCTTCTTGGAGTCTTGGCTTCCATTGCTGTACAGCAGCAATAGTGAAGTGTGCTTGATCTGCATTAGAGGGCTTATTGGGAGGATCAGATGGGGCAATGTCCATAAATGGTAAAGCACTCAACACACAGAGGGCATTGTACACTCATGAATGTTCACTCTGTGCATGTGACAGAAATGAAGGTACTACCATGAGGCAAGAAGAATACACTACAATCCAAGAAGGGGCACCAATGGGAGCAGAAACCCCTGAAAAGGATGCAGGATGTCATTTCAAATGCACCTGTATGTGTGGCTGTACCGGCTGATGTAGGGCTGAGAGCTGCCCAGACCCCTGAAGTCCCAGCCCTCCAGAGTCCTCTTAGCTCTCCAACAGAGTAAGAATGTCCCTCCCAACTCTCAGGAAGCTGCCTTCTCCCCAGGTCAAGGCCATCATTATTGTCAACTATAGACGTTATTGAGCATGTACTAAGAGTGAGGCATTGGGGCCACAAGGAGAGCTAACACTTAGGAAGTATCTGGCATTATGTACACAACACCATGCAAGCATTTTATAGTCACTACTTCACTTTATTGTTGAGTATAACTCTGCAAGACAGGAATGATTATCTTCATTTTAAGGAATAATAATAAATAATACTTATTAAATGCTTACAAAGTATTTAATACATATTAATGCATTGAATCCTCATAGTATCCTTGTGAGGTTAGTACTATTATTATTTATCCCTACTTTTTGGAGGAGAAAGCTGAAGCAAACTGAGGTTAAGTAATTTTCCCAAGATTACTGGGATGTAGTTGTGGCCAACTGACTGTTTTTGCTCAGATTCATTCCCTGACTTTCCTAACCTTTGTGCTGTATCATAGAGGAGGACTGCATTTCTCAGGCTCCCTTACCCACTGGCTTCCAGGCTGATTCAACCAATGAGAAGCACCAGTGGAGGCTTAGAGGAGAGAAGCCTGAGTATTTCTCCTCCTTCTCTCTCTCTCTCTCTCTTCCTCTCTTCTTCTCTCCTTCCTGGGGTGTCTCTGGCAACAGCTGTGTCTCCTACATGGCTCCAGTAACTGTTCTACAGGCCTCCCTCTATGGCCCCAGCTCCCATCAGGCTGTCTGTGTGAAGTTCTGGTTCCCACCACATGACTCTTCTTCTGTAATATTACCTCTTCCTCATCCAGTTGCATCCCCCATAGAATAGCTTTCTGTTCTTGCATTAGGCTTCTGAGTCCCTTCGTCTCATGTCACTAGTTCCCTGTGTTGAATCCCCTCTGCTTGAAAGATGGAGAAGACTCCATTTTCCTGGGTGGACCTTGCTGATATCCAGATAAAATGATTGCAGAGTCCCAAGTCTTGATCTTTTCAGATGAGAAAATACACTCAGTTTTACTTTGGGTTGTAAAAGTAATGAAGTACAAAAAAAAGTTAAGAAAAATTGGGAAAAAAAAGAAAAATGAGGCCTGGCTGGTGTGGCTCAGTGGATTGAGCACTGGACTGCAAACCAAAAGGTCATCAGTGTGATTCCTGGTCAGGGCACATGTCACCAAGGTTGTGGGCTGGGTCCCCAGTTGGGGGCATGCAAGAGGCAACCAGTCATGTATGTCTCACACCTCAATGCTTCTCCCCATCTCTTTTGCCCTTTCTCCCCCTCTCTCTGAAAATGAAACTAAATAAAATCTTTTTTAAAAAGAAAAATGAGAATATATCCTTTTACATATCAAAACAGACCTTGAACTATAGTAATAAAAACAATGTGAGGCAGACACAGAATCAATAGGACAAATCAATGGAACAGAATACAATCTAGAAACAGCCACAGAAATAAAAGAATACTTTACCTGTTAAAGGGGACATTTTAAATAAGCCGGGAAATGCTACTAGAGGGATTCATTCATTGACCCATCAATTTGGGAAACGACCCTAAAATAAATTCCAGATAGACTGAGAAATGTAAACCATATTGAAAGTACTAAAATCAAGTACGTAACTTCTTTTTCCCCCTAAATCTTGGGATTAGGAAAGCTCTTTCCAAGCAAGACTGAAAATATAAAAACCATAAAAGGATAAAGCTGACAGGTTTACAATTTATATAACAATTTTAAATTTCAGTATGGAAAAGAACTCAAAGCTCTAAATAATTTCTTGCCTAACTGGTTTCGTTCAGGATCTCCACAGTGCTCTGAAAATAGGGAGGGGCGCTGGGACTCGATTTCTTGTGTGCTTTCCTTGTTCCCTGAATGCAGAAACTGTACATTTCTGGCCGTTCACTCAGCTCAAGTCACAAGGAACCAACTCACAAGGGTGGGAGATCCTGCCTTCTTCCTCATGGGTGGTCGTCATTGTGTCCTTAAGGAGCAGACATGAGAAAAGCTCAAGCTGACAGTGTTTGGAAAGTGGAGATGAAGAGGCCAGGAGTTCTGTACACTTTGCAAGGAAATCTATCCACTTGGCCTACTTCTTTGCCCGTGGCTGCTTGAGAGAGGGCACGGAGGACAGAACAGAGGAGGTTCCCAGCAACTGGGGAGCGGGCATCCAGAGCAGTGTGGGCGGGGAGACATCACCCAGAGCGGGACAGCCCCGCAACCACTTAGTTCTTTATTAGCTCATGTTAATAAGTGTGAGGCTTTCCTCTTGCCGAAAACTTTAAGCATAGAATGTCTTTACTTATATTCCTCCTGTGGTATAGACTGGGTCCCCATTTAAATTATTTTGTTTCTCATTTGAGTGTCTTTTATTTACATTAAATTTTTTCTGAATCCAAGTTTTTCTTTATATTATTGAAATGTAAAAAGTAAAATAACTGCAAATATTAGAAGTTTCTAGCACAATTGCTAACTGGATATTTTGCCCTCAACTCGAAACACTGGACTTTTTTGTCCAAATGTACTTCGTTTGAAGATTGTGACCCTTGTGAACCTATTTAATGAAACCATTCAAATAAATAAGCATTGGCCCTGGCTGGTGTAGCTCAGTGGATTGAGCGCGGGCTGGGAACCAGAGGGTCCCAGTTCGATTCCCCGTCAGGGCACATGCCTGGGTTGCGGGCCTGGTCCCCAGTGAGGGCCATGTGAGAGGCAACCATACATTGCTGTTTCTCTCTCTCTCTGTCTCCCTCCCTTCCCCTCTCTCTAAAATAAACAAATAAAATCTTAAAAAAAAAATAAATAAGCATTGTTTTTGTGGGGGGAAAGAATTGAAAAAAAAAATGTAGTGTATCTATCCAAAGAATATCTACAATGCTTATACAAAATAAAAAAAAGAAAGAAAGAAAGAAAGAGAGAGAACCAGTTCCAGGACATATGTGTAATATGGTCTTTTCTTTGTACAAAATAAAAAGAAACCACACCCAACATATGGACACGTGTGTGTTGAAAGAATGCCTGACCAGCCGTCCATAGTAGTTACCCACTGGGGAGTGGGAGTAAAGAGACTTTATTCTTATTTTATATATTTCTGTATGCCTTTTTCTTTAAGAAGCATATGCTACTATGTAATTTTAAAAAGATTTTATTTATTTATTTTTAGAGAGATGGAAAGGGGAGGAGAAAGAGAGGGAGAGAAACAGCAATGTATGGTTGCTCCTCACATGGCCCTCATTGGGGACCTGGCCTGCAACCCAGGCATGTGCCCTGACTGGAAATCGAACCAGGACCCCTTCGTTCCCAGCCCACGCTCAATCCACTGAGCTACACCAGCCAGGGCGATTTTATTTATTTTTAGAGAGAGGGGAAAGGAGGGAGATAGAGAGGGAGAGAAACATCGATTGGTTGCCTCTCGTTAGGCACTCTGATCACACCACAACCAGAGACTGAACCTGAAACCCAGGCATGTATGTGCCCTGACTGGGAATCGAACTGGTAACCCTTCACCTTGCAGGTGATGCCCAACCAACTGAGCCACACCAATTAGGGTCCCACTATGTAATTTTTATTCCAAAGAAAAAATGTAAGCAAAGCTAGCAAGGCACAGAAAATCCAAGGTGCCTCATGACTCCAAGCTCATCTGGTCATGGACAGGATGGGAGTCTGGTGGTGGCAATGACCACTGAGCGGTGGGGAGTATGAGGAGGAAGAACAGAGGCCTCCAGGCCACGTGGGGCTGGCCGGCAGGGTTGGAGTCCTGGGGGTGAGTGACAAGCTGAGGAGGAAGCAGGTAGGGAAGAGCAAGGGACTGAAACTTGCTCCTGAGGGCATGGGAAGTTGTCGCTTTGAGGAGAATGACCCGGACGGCAGTTCCCGAAGTGTGGTTCAGACAACCCAAGTCCTGAAGACCCATCCAGGGGGGTTTGTGAGGTCAAAACTATTTTCATAACAATACTAAGATATTATTCGCCTTCTTTACTCTCATGATATCCTGAGTATGCTGTGGAGTTTTCCAGAGGCTACATGACATGTGTGATAACATCATCAATGTTTGAACATGTAGGGTTTGGGTTTTTTAAAGAGAAGTTAGCCTTTTCTCGAGTAAAGCGGGCTGAGCTGGTTGCTTTTCGGTGATTCATCAAAGAGACCAAATCCCATATCCTCGTCTGGCTCCTCCAACTCGTCTTTGCTTCAGCCTTGGCTGGGGCTGGGCAGCAACAGGAGTAGCAGTGGTGGCAGCGGCCACTGGGACAGACGGATCAACCAAGAAGGCCTTGACCTTTCAGCAGGTAGAAAGGTGTAATCAGTCTCCACAGACAAAGCCACGACCTGCTTGTACCCACTGGTGATAGAACGGGGTCCTGAGGCAACACTTGGGTACCCAGTCTGCAGACGTACGTTGACAACATTGCATTCACCCCCAGGAAGTGGGAATGCAGAGTTTCCTCTGTGACATCAAGCATTTCTGGGTGGTAGATGCTGCCATTGTTAAATGCCCGAAGGACGGTCAGCCCAAAGGGAAGGGGAGCGGTGTTTAGCATGCTCAGCAGTGTGGCTTTGCTGGCTCCCACTTTGTCTCCAGTCATAATCGAATGCACACCACCCATCACTCAGGATTTCAGTGGTGCCCCTGGAGATTTTAGTGGTGATGCCTAAAGCCTGGGAGGAGGTCTTCTCGGGCCCCAGACCAGTGTTCTGGGCTGGCACAGAGTGACTCCATGGAGCAGGGGCACCAGCACGGGTGGCAGCTGGCGCCTTATTGGCATTGTGGGATCAACAGACATGGCCCTTCCCCCTTCCATGACTGAGGGCTGGTCAGATGGCTACTGGCCAGAAGGAATGTGTATTGTTTCGGGAATAGATTGTAACTTCCTCCTCCTCTCCTTTTGGGAGCAGCTTCTTGTCATGTGACTGCTTCTTGACCTTTTCTTTACACTGAGGTAGTGTAGTTTAGAGTCACATGCAGGACATGTGCCTCCTTCGTCTGGGACCCCTTATAAGGAGCGTCAGACTAGAGGAGATGCAGTCTCTCTCGCACCGGCTCACTGCCCTTGGTGCGCTCCCCTGTAATGTGAGTAATGAACGGCGTGTCCACATCTGCCAGTCCTCTGGGTGGTTTTTTTCGGAATACCACGAACACTTAAGCAGCTCCCTGGTTTGAGTTTGGAGCTCCTGTGCTACAAGCATGTCCCTGATCTCTGTGAGGTCCTCCTTGGTGAACACAAAGCCCACCTTCCCCAAGATATGAGGGAAGAGTTTCTCTAGAGCTGGGTTGCCATCATGGTGTCCTTGCCCGCAGCACCGCAGCCTTCCCCGGAGGGACGTGCAGGTCTGCCCCCACAACACAGCACTTTGGATAATCATCTAGAAGTTGGGTGATCTTAAGGAAGCAGTTGGACTTCCCGGTCACCCTGATTCCCTGGGCATCATGGTGGCGCATCAGGGATTGCCACATGGGGTTTAAAGATCATGTCACTCTCATGAGAATGCCTGGCTAGAGGAGGGCCTATAATGGTTTTTCTAAAGAATTAATAATTTTTTTTTTTTGTCTCTGAGAACACGAGTCAGCTAGTCTGCTTCTCTGTGAGTCCCACCCTTCCCCTCGCAGGGGGTCTCAGCTTTCAGTCATGGCCTCCGGAAATGCTCACATTGGAAAGCCTGCCCTGGACTTCCAGGCCACCTCTTTGGTGGATGGTGCTTTCAAGGAGATGAAGCTTTCTGACTACAGCAGGAAATACACGGTTACACGGTCCTCTTTTTCTCCCCTTTGGACTTCATTTTTGTGTGTCCCATGGAGATCATCGCTCTCAGCGAGCGTGCCGAGGACTTCCGCAAATTGGGCTGCAAGGTGCTGGGGGTCTGTGTAGACTTGCGGTTCACTCACCTGGCTTAGATTAACACTCCTCGGAAAGAAGGAGGCTTGGGCCCTCTGACTATCCCCCTGCTGGCTGATGTAATGAGAAGCTTGTCCCGTGATCATGGCGTGCTGAAGAAAGATGAGGGGATTGCCTACAGGGGCCTCTATCATCAATGGAAAGGGTGTCCTTCTCCAGATCACCGTCAATGATTTGCCTGTGGGGCGCGCCGTGGATGAGGCTCTCCAGCTGGTCCAGGCCTTTCAGTACACAGCTGAGCATGGGGAAGTCTGTCCCGCTGTCCTTCAGTGACACGATCAAGCCCAGTGTGGGTGACAGCGAGGAATACTTCTCCACACACAACTAGGCTGACAAACAGGCGCCACGCTTGGGCTCTTGGCCCCTACCTGGGTGCCCCGTGCTGGCCCAGGAAAGGCCAGATCTGCCCCTTCATATTCCAGTCTGTGACCCGAAAGGGCTAGTCCCAGGCCTTTTCATATTCCTAGCTGAGAGGTGAATGGTGACCCGTCCCTGGAGCCGCCCAACCAGGCACAGGCCTAGAAGTGACTGATAAAGGATTAGGGACAGAAAAAAAAAGAATTAATAAATATTTTTGAAATTTCTCATGCTTAATTTTTTTCATGTCATCCTTGCACAGAGGCCGTGCTAATGTTCCCTGTACTGTTCCAATTTTAGTATATGTGCTGCCGAAGCGAGCACTCTAATGCTTAGTTTTTAATGCAGTAAATATTGGTAGATATAATCCACATAAACAAAACTCTTTGGGGTTCTTAATAATTTTTAGAGTATAAAGCGATCCTGATGCCCAAAACTTTGAGAACTGCTCAGAGAGAATAGTGACAGCGGGCATGAAGAAGAAAGGGACAGTGGTAGGCAGCTATGGAGATTTCCAAGCTAAGTGACTAAGGTGACACCTGTCTTCTTTTTACCACTTAAAGTAAAATGCAGGAGGAAAGGGGTAAATTGCGGGAAGGACTGTTAAACAAAAGGAGCTAGGATTTGGTGATTTTACAAATGTTCAGCCTGTCCAGAGGCAGAAGATGCTAAACAATAGAAGATGCTAAACATTGTTTTTCTGAGAAAAGCTGAAATCCAAGGTGCAATTGAAACAGTGACCTAGAGATAGAGCAGCAAATGGTGTGACTGTGAGTTCTTTGTTAAGACCTCAGAAATATCAATGGCAGCACCTCACAGCAGTGTTCAGGCACACAAAGGACCTTTTAAAGGGTGTGCGTGTTACAGATTCTCTCAAACAGTAGGACTTCCAAGAAACTTAAGGGCATTGTTTTCTGTCTCAGCAGGAGGCCAAGGAGAAGGGCTTATCTCACAGATTGGTGGGTGTTGCTTTTGTCCAATGGGGTGAACCCCAATGAGAATGACACGAGACCCACTAAGTTTTTGTGAGCATGATATCAGCAAAAACAGTGCCAACTTGGACCGAAAGGACAGAAACAGTACAAACTAAAAAAAAGCCATTGGACACCCCAAATTCTAATGCCAGGAAAAAGGCTGAGAAATCTACTTTTCTACAAACACATGTGCTACCTCTCATAAAAAAGAAAGGCCCAGCTGCTAAAACCTAGAACCATGGATAATTATTCCTAGTTCTTGAAACCTAATTAAGTAACTTCCAACATTTGCCTGGCTGGATTTTGGAACTGCTGTGCACCTCTGTGGGGCTCCTTTATGGCTCCCACTTTCCCCATTTTGGAAAGGAATGTCTACAGTATTTATCCGACGCCCGTTCCACTAGTGTGTATAGTGTGTATGGGGGTAGGCAGACAATACTTTCAGCGTCACAGGTCCACAGATTGAGAGGAAGTGCTCTCAAAGAACTGTACTTGGGGCCTGATCAACACCTGGTCTTGATTTAAGTAACGGAATTCTGGATAGTGAATGAATGCTGGAACGGGGTGCACTTTGAAGGGCCTCCTGAGAGAGCGAGTGTATTCTGCACGTGAGAGGGGATGTGAATCGTTGGGTCCAGAGGGAAAACTGTGGTCAGCAGCTTCTAGGATGGCTCCCAAAGAGCCCCACCTTCTGGTCCTCATGCTTTGTGTGACCGCTCTTTTACAGGACCCTAGTGGCTTCACAGACGTGGAGTCGTAGGATATTTGTCCTTTTGTGACTGGCTTATTTCTCTCAGCAGTGGTCGTACTGAATAGGATATTGAAACGTCACTGTGAGGTTATAAATGTTTGGTTTGTTATTGTGGTACAATACACATAACATAAAATTTACCATCTAACTGGTTTCAGGTGTACGGTTCACTGGCATTAGGGACCCGCGTCCACTCGTGCAGTCCTCAGGACATCGGTCTCCAGACCTCTTCCTCTTCTCAGACTGAAGCTCTGTGTACACTAAGGCCAGCTCCCTGCTCTCCCCTCCAGCAGCTGCTGCTCGGGGGAAGTACTTTCAAGGAACTACACCGCCGGCTTGATCCACACCTGGTCGGGGTTTAAATAACGAAATTCTGGATTGTGAACTACTGTTGCGATGGGATGCAGCTTTTGAGGGCCTTGTGCGGTTGCCAGTCCCTGACAACCACCGCTCCACTTTCTGTTCCTATGAATTGAATTAACTGTTCTAGGGATTCTGTACACGTGGAATCATATAATATCTGTCCTTTTGTTACTGGCTTATTTCACTTAGCAAAATGTCTTCAAAGTTCGTCCATGGCGTAGCATGTATCAAAATTTCCTTCTTTTTTCAGGCGGAATGATACTCCACTGTGTATACCACATCTTGTTTATGCGCCCATCCGCCGCGGGACACTGGGGTTGCTTCCACTGTCGGGCTTTCGTAAATGATGCTGCTGCGATCGTGGGTGTGCGAGTAACGCTTTACTAAGCCTCTGCTTTCAGTTCTTTCGGGTGCATACCCCAAAACATTTGTTGTTTTGAGCCACTAAATCTGGGGGTAATTTGTTACATAGCAACAGATAACTAATAGAGGAGTAGATTTGAGAGCTATCACAAACAGAAACTTCTTTTTTCCCCATTCTATCAGGAAAATTTCTCAGGTACAGAGAAGTTGGAAGAACTTTTCAGCGAACATCCATATACCACGACATAGATTTAAACTATTAATTGTTTGCTATATTTACTTTTAAATTAGGTTAAATAAAACACAATTTCTGTTTTCATAAATTAAAAATGATATAATCTTGGCAAATATCATATGGTTCAACCTTACATCTTCCTATATTTTTTCTGCACCATTTGAAAATATAATGCAGACTTCATGATATTCACCCCTAAATACTTAAGCATCTCCTAAAAATCAAGATATTCTTCTCTATACATAAACATTATTATTATATCTAAGAAAATTAATCTGATATCAACTAAGAAAATTCCATAAAATCTAATATACATATTCCGAAGTCAGATTTCTCTGGCAGTCCCTACAATGTGTTCTGTAGCTTACTTTCTGAACGAGGAAATACGGTTCATACCTTGCGTGTGGCTATTATGCCCCTTTGATCTCACATTACTTGTAGGAGGGCTCTCAGCCCTGTGTCCGTGGTCTTCAGGGGATCTCCGAGAGCCCTGATCACTAATAAACAATTGTGTGTTTGCGTGTGTGTGCACATGCATGTGTATGTTGGTGAATAGATGTGCTTTTTGAGGGGCAGAGAATCCAGAGTGCTCCTTAGATTCTCTGAGGAGACACCGGAGGTGGAGAACGAGTGATGTGAAAGCAGCAGCTGAGCGACTTGAAGAGAAGGAAAAGCAAACCATGACTGAGCAACAGTCCACCAGGAGGCCGGCTTTGGGGGAACTAGCACGGCCTTGGGTGTGTGATATACCACTCTCTTTGTCTCTAATTTGGGGGTAATAACATTGGTCTGTCCACCTCAGCCGGATGGTACGTGTGAAAATTCTTTGCAGCTCAGAGGTGGCTCAGAGACCATCAAAATCTATGTCAATGTTAGTTTCTAAAATTATAGGGAATTCAAGTTTCTAAGACCTTTGCACTCTGATTTCTACCCTTGCTGCAGTGAGGAAAGTTTGAAATCATATGCTGGTGTTTTGCATTTCTCCTTCTAGTCACACTCTGGGTGATGGAACCTGGACAGAAGACAAGGTCTGGGCTAATCTCTTGGCTGATGTAATACCTGCACTTCACACATGGTTGCTCTTGCATTGTCTGGCTGGGGGCCCACCTTGCAGCTTGGTTAGACTCCTGCCTAGAAATGGACTGGAATGGGAATAGCCCAGGACTTGTTACTTATTCCCAATGGAGCCTTTTCCCAGGGACTTAAGTTCCCTCTGTCCCCATAGGTAGCTTGTACAAATTACATCAATATCCTTCCCCTGGGAAACGGTAGTCTTATTTTTCCACGCTTCTTTCAGGGGCGCCGAAGTACTGAGTATTTAGAAGGGAATTTGTGCCCAGGCCAGGCTGGTTGTGATGAAGGGTCTAGAATCAGGACCCAGCCTGCTTTGGCCAACTATTTCACATAAGTGAGGTAAGAATGGTGAGCGCCCTGTGGCCCGTGACTCTGGAGTCTCCCCTGATAAGGATTGCAGTTGAGGAAAAAAAGCTGTAAAACCACAACAGTCTCTATCTTAATGAAAACGCCTTCTTTATTGATAATAAGCTTAGGAAGATTTAATTGGGTAAATTCCTAACAATACTTCCTCCAAGTTCTATGCCAGCTTTTGTTCTCAAATGCCAGGTGTGGATTTCCCAGTGTAGTATGTTTATGAGACCTGGCAAGTTTAAACATAACCATTTTCCTGTTGCTCATCTCTGAATTCTGTTTTGTTTTCAAAATGGTTAAGATTTTTTTAAAGGTGTTAATGAATCATTCAGTAGCTTTCTATTTAATAGCTATGAACTTAACCAAGCTGTGGGATCCTTATATAAAACCTTAAACTCTTTGGGAGTCGGTAAGAAGATGAAGTCCAACAGACGCGGGTTTGGGTTAGCTGGTGACCTAATACTTGGTAAGCTATTTACGTCTCCAAGCCTTGGTGTCCTCGCTTGTAAAAGGGGGACTCGAAAATCCATTCAACAAATGCATTTTGAATGTTTACCACATCCGGGCACTGTTTTAGGCACCGAGGAAACAAGGGTAAACAAGAAAGACACACTCCTTGCTCTCTTGAACTTATCTCAAGACACAGACACGGAGCAAAAGGTCACATAATTAGGTAGTTAATTTCAACTGTGCTCATAGTATCTACCTCAGCAGGTGTGGTGAGGATTAAAAGAGTCAGGCAAATGAAAAACTGATGTCATAATAACATTTATTAGTTTTGCTAACTGTCCTAATTGGTATAATATGTATTAGGTTTTAGTCCTCCCGAATTGTTTGCATATAGAGCTGACCCTTGAACAAGGGCTTGAATTGCGGGGGTCGCTTAATACATTGATGTTTTTAACAAATGTGTACAGTACTATAAATGTATTTTCTAGTCCTTATGATTTTCTTTATAACATTTTCTTTTCTCTAGTTTATTGTAAGAATACAGAATATAATACATATAACATACAAACTATGTGTTTAATCAACTGTGTATGTCATCAGTAAGGCTTCTGGCCAACAGGAGATTATCAGTAGTTAAGTTTTGAGGGAGTCAAAATTCGTGTGTGGGTTTCCAGCACCCCTAGTCCCCACACTGTTCAAGGGTCCACTGTATTTAAGTGGTTAGAAGTAACAGACATTATGTGACTTAAAAGTGTTGTCCCTTACAGCAAATGGGAAGGCGAGTACTTCTCTTTATGCTGGGACGTGGTCTTCCCAACCTAAGGAGCGAAGCTGAACTTGTTGCTAATTGCTGTTAGAGGGAACGGCGTAGCATTAATATTAACTAGACCCGCAGTGCCTAACCTGTGGGCCCCGAGCCCCAGGGGAGTGGAGAGTGTGGGCCCACAGTTTTGTAAAGGGTCTCTGAATCATGACGTGCGCCAATTCTTGTCCATAGAATGAAAACATGTTTTACCCATGTATGGACATTGCTGCAATCTATGTGGATGCCGATGTGAGTAATGCAGTATAGGATCCTTTGAATGAATTAATGGTCTTACATTATATCATTACATATTTCTCAATAAAATTTTATCCTGCCTCTTCCTGGCTTGAACATTTAACAGCTCCTCACTGCTCTGGATAAAGTACAAATTCCCTCCCAGGCACTCAAGATTCTGCTGACTTCTCTTGGCATCTGCGCCACCCCACCCTTGTCTACGCACCAAGCTCTGACATGAAGGCTCCTCCAGGCCCTGGCTTAGAGCCCTCGGCACTAACGCAGTGCTTGTTCTGGCGCGAATAAATCCAAAGCTCCTGAGCGGGGAAAGGTGCTGTCACAAGAGCTCAAAACAGGAGGCTTTGGCTAGAAATAAATGACAAATATTTATTCAAGAGTTTTAGGATTTGCCAATTAAAAACACTACAGGTGCCCTGGCTGATGTAACTCACTTGCCTGGAGCTTGTTCCGTAAACCTAAAGGTCACAGGTTTGATTCTGGTCAGGGCACGTGGCTAGGTCGCAGGTTCAGTCCCCGATTGGGACGTGGACGAGAGGTAACCCGCTTGATGTTTCTCTCCCACATTAATGTTTCTTTCTCTCTCTCCCTCCTTTCCTCTCTTTCTAAAATCAATAAACATGTCCTCAGGTGAGGATAAAAAACAATCTGTTACAAATTTAAAAAAAAACAAACAAAACACCACAGGTAATACTGAGGTGTTTCCAAGAAGAAAGAAAAGTTTGAGAGGATAAATTCTAAGGTCAATTTTTATTCCTACAAAAAAAGGCTGTCAAAACTGTATAAAACACATGTAAATGTATCATGGAGTGAGCTTCAAGCTGAGCTCGACGCTGCAGAGGCTGTGCGTCCGGAGGGAGAGGGAAGGCCGTGTCTTGCTGCTGGGCTGGCCCAGCCGGCCAGCTGCTTCGAAAGAAGAGGCCAGAGGGTGCCAGTGACCCCAGACTCGTGCTGGCTACAGCTGAGTCCTGCCATTTCCAACCCTGCAAATGGTTAAACCCTGCTGAGGGAGGGCTGAGGTGGGGCTGCTGCATGGAGGAGCCAGGGAGCGAGCTCTGTGGCACATTCGGATGGAACTTGCTGACAGGTGACGGTGGAATTTCAAATGACACTCTGGCTTTAGCGTTGTCTGCAGTGACCAGCACATCTTGTGAAATGGCTGCAGGGAGGAGCACCAACCTTTGACCTCAGGAGCCTCTCTGATGAGAAATTCCTGGAATAAGAGCAGTGTCCTCTGGCTGGCAGGCCATTCCCTGGGGTGGCCACAGACCTGATATGGCAGGGTTTTCCCAAGCAAGCCGGCCCAGGCTGGAGTTCAGTCACACACACAGACGTCGGGTTGCCATTTAATCAACGTTATTGTGGTAATATTGGCCAGATTTTTACATAAGAGCTGGGCCTCCCTTTTTACAGCTTTTTTTTTTGGGGGGGGGGGGCGTACTTTGCTTGTTTTTATTTTATTTTTTTAAAAGGATATTATAAATTGGCACCAGGAGAATTTGAACAAACTCCCACACTGGGCAGTGCAACACGGGAGGAGAGAAGCCACCAGACTGGATAGAGCTGTCTCTTCTCCTTTGTGGAGGAGACAGAGCCTGGGGCCTGGGAAGTGAGTGAGTGAAAAATAAACTGAATGCAAGAAAGTGGGAGTTGCAAGGGCAGGGGAAGAAAGGGAACCGTGGCATTTTATGTTAAACCTTAAGGTCTAAATGTAAGTTGAAGACTTTGGATAAATTTGGACCAAGAAAAGAAACACCATTCTTTTAGAGTAGATTGAAGCAGTGATTTTAAAACAAAGAGAGTAGAACTAGAACATCTTAAATTTTTAATCCTTTCTTTACAGGTTACCTGCACCACTTGGATTAAGAAAACTGTAAAGTTAGTAACTGCCACAAGGGAAGGCCAGGCAGCGGCACGTGTCAGTTTCCCAGAGTCCTGCTGTGCGAGGTGTCTGAATGCCCTGCCCGGGTCTCTGCTCACGCTTGCTGGATCAATCGCGGCAGATTGTAGTCCACAGTTCGCTTTTCCCATATTTCTCTGTAAACTCTTCAGTGTTCTTACAGAATTTTTAACGGTCCTCGGAGTATTCCTCAGCTAGGTCAGCCCGAAGGGGGTGCTCGGGCTGGGGGTCGTTCACCAGTGCTATGAGGGACCGGTCACTTGGTCGGTTTTGGTTGCTGGCTTCAGTTTTAAGCAAATTACTGGCAGACAGACCTGCCCCTTTTCGTCGATGTTGGGGTGGCAGATCTTTGTTTTAAATGTGATCTGCGGTGGTTTGAATGGATGCTCTGCTGGGAAGTTGGTTTTGATTCTGCGGGCCCCCTTATCATACGGAGGGTGTCGGGAACAATAAGCCCTTGGCAAGTCAGTGCATTAGCTTCATCAACCTGGATGTTAGGGAAGTTTTTCATTCCACGTCTGCAGATTTCTTCATGCCCTTCGTCAGCCTCCCGCTGGCCGCCATCCTGGATCTGGTGCTGCTGCCTACCCCAGTTTGAGAGTTTTTACAGTAAAAAGAACACATTTGAGAAAAGTGTGTCCTGCATTCTTAGCCTGCTGATTGGTTCAGGATAGTTATCCTCCAGGTGACCGGTGATCTGCATAATAGATGCTAGGTAGTCTGGAAAATGAAACATTCTTTCTTAAGCATGTCAAGTGGTGATCTGTAAGAGATCTATACATCAGCAGCATGTAAACATTTTTTCTTAAGTTCTTCAGAGGTTTACCTATGGAATTTAAGTATATCCAGGCACTGAGGCACAACTGAGAAGTCCAAAAGTCTAAGTTGCTAGGCTAGGTAAAGCAAGAATAATTTTCTTTTGCCTCAGCCTACTCGATTTTAATAATTTAGCATCTTGGCCATAGTGACTCCGTTTTATTTCTTTACTCTTTTCCTCAATATTGACTCTTCCTCCTGGCGTCATGCCATTTGAGGTAGGCGTGGGGCCACCTGGGCACAGGACCGACAGTTCTCACCTTCGCTCTCACCTAGACGACCTCTCTCCCACGCTTTCGTTCTACCCCCTCTCTCCCTCTTGTCCCCCGGGAGTCATCAAGGTCCAGGCACAGTGAATGGGGGAGACGTGTGCACAAAATACGAATACAGTACAAATGTTAAGATGAAAAAGACATACAGAAGTAAGTACAAAAGATGTATACTTGGCATTCCTAAAGTACAAAAGACAATAAATGGAACAGAAAAAATATATTCACAGATATTACAGAAAAAAACTTTCCCGAAATAATATTTGAATCTACAGAAGGAAAGGACAGACCATACCCATGGGGGGAAAATGATACAAATTGATAATAGCAAGAATTGTTCATTTTTCTCCATATTCATCCTCTCTTCTGCCATAATAGTAGAATATTGTTAACTGGATATGTGGTCATGCAGAATGAAGGCTATATTTCCCACTTTTCTGTGTGGTTAGGTAGGGTCTTTTGACCAAGTTCTGTCCAATGGGATATGAGCCAAAGATTACTATATGCAACTTCTGGGAATATCCTTAAAGGGAAGGAATGCTATGCTCTTCCCTTTTTCTTTTCCCCTTCCTGTGGGTTAGAAAATGCATCTTCATCTATGTGGACAAGGACCACATCTTCGGGATGATAGAGCAACCGAACAGAAAGAGCCTGAACCCCTGACAATTTCACTAGAACATCGTTGCAGCATCCGTTTATATCATTAAATGAGAAACAAATACATTTCTGTCTTTCAAAGCCACTGTTTTTTGGGTTTCTGTCTGAATTTATATCCTAAATAACACACTGATTTAGGTAGATTTTGGTGAAGTTGCTGAAATCAGAGACAAAGAATTTTAAGTGTGTGCAAGTAGAAGACGCAAGTCCTTACAAGAAGTAGATGTCAGTTAGCCTCAGGCAACCCCCGAAGCAAACTCAGTGTCAGAAGGCAAAGGAGTGAGGTCCTGAAAGATCTGTGGAGCAATGTCCAGGGCAGCAATTTTCATGTGGTGCGCCACAAGAATTTTTATTTTTTTATTTTTTTTATTTTTTTAAGATTTTATTTATTTATTTTCAGAGAGAGGGAAAGGGGAGGGAGACAGAGAGGGAGAGAAACAGCAATGTATGGTTGCTCCTCACATAGCCCTCACTGGGGACCTGGCCTGCAACCAAGGCATGTGCCCTGACTGGGAATCGAACCGGGACCCTCTGGTTCCCAGCCTGCGCTCAATCCACTGAGCTACACCAGCCAGGCGCCACAAGAATTTTTAAACCATGCCACACCTGACTATTTAGTCAGGGGCCCTGACCTTTTTCCTCAGATTGTCAAACAAAAAAATGACAACGGCCAACACAACAATAGCTGTCCAGTATGAATGAATTAAAATTATACCTATTGTTTTGTCAGATTGGCAAAGAATATAATGTATTTTTTGGTGAGCCACAGAACTTTAGTAATTAGTTTATGTGTGCCATGAGCTGAAAAAGGTGAAACTTGTGGGTCTAGTAAATGTCAAAGGAATAATGTCTAGAAAGATCTGACCCAAGAATTTCTACCCGACTTGCACTTTAAGACACAGACCCTTTGAAACATGCAAAACCCGTGAGACCTATGTGAAAAAAAAATACCACTTGATGGAAACCCCACCAATAAGGGATGGCTCCAAAAACAGGAATGAAGTCAGGGTGAAAAACACCAGATCCATTTTAAAATAGAACCAACCAAACAGCTGTGGGAATTGTGGTAAAATAATGGAATATAAATATTATAAACCTTTCCCATGTCAAAATGATACAATCAACAAAATTAGAAGGAGGAGGCCACAGGAGAGGAAATTAAGGATAGTGTGTGGAATTTCCTGATGTTGCTTGGCTGGAAGTTAATAGATATTGTTGAAAGTTGAAACATGTGGTTTTTAAAACTGACTCAAAACTTTCAATGTTTTCCTTTTTTCTTAATTTTAAAGGCTATTTTTAGGAAGCTGTATTTCTTGGCATCAAGAAATATTTCATGAGCCCTCATTGGTGTTGCTCGTTGGTTGAGCAACGTCTTGCAAAGTGAAAGGTCACTGGTTCGATTCCCAGTCAGGGCATGACTGGGTTGTGGGCCTGGTTCCCAGCTGAGGCGTCTGCGAGAGGCAACTGACCGATGTTTCTCTCACACATTGATGTTTCTCTCCTGCTCTTTCTTCTTCCCTTCCCTTTCCAAAAAGAAATAAGTAAAATCTTTTATTAAAAAATGAAATATTTTCTGAAGTTTAAGAATTTCTTCAAGTTTTTCCTTCTGATAATGTCATGCTTTTGTTTAAAAGAAAAGTGTGATCTCTTTTTTGGTAATGATGTTTGTAGGTATTTCCATTCTCTATAAAACAATTTCTCTTTCTTACCTATATGCACAAACACACACTTTTTTCATTCTCAATCTTATCTGTATATTTGCATATAGAAACATCTGGAATGAATGTCCCTGAATGTCAACAGTGAATTGTCTCTGAGTGTTGGAGTTGGAATCAAATTTATTTTTTATTTTTACTTTTCTTCTTGACAATTTTCAGCATGCTTCAAATTTGTATAATAGAGTAAAAGTTCAATAACCAAGTATAGATCACACTTGGAACATGCAAGATTATTAGATTTTTCTGGATCATTAGACTTCCTGGTATCAGTCTATTGCTATTCCAAGACATCATAATTTCACAAATATATTTGTAATGCACTTCATTCATTTGTTCTTTGCCTCAAGAATATAATGATTTAACTACTGTATCTACTAAAATAGTAAACTTTAGTTCAAATATAAACATAATTAGCTTTAGTAAAGATACACTAATTCGATATTTGAAAATAGAATGTACAGTTCGGATTATAATTTAGTAGATTACAGTAGACGTACTACCTGTGCAGAGCTGATTTGAAAAGTGAAGTAATTCCTTGCAGGAGGTTTGTGTGCAGCACAATCTCTATCTTTGAAGAGGTATATTTATAAAAATTTAGAAAAACTAAAACTGAAATTTCCTTTTATTATCAAGAGCTTTTATGGCATGCATAATCATGTAACTTAAATTTCTGTACTGTTCAAAACTTAACCGAAACAGCACCAGCCAGTGTGGCTCAGCTGGTTGGAGTCATCCTGCGGGGCGAAAGGTCACCAGTTCATTCCAGTCAGGGCACACGCCTGGGAAGCAGGCTCCATCCCGGCTGGGACGCATGCTGGAGAGGGCCAGTCGTGTTTCTCTCTCACATCGATGTTTGTCTCTCTCCCTTCCCTTCATTCTCTCAAATGAGAATAGAATAAACTTAAAAAACAAAAAACTTAACCAAAGTGGTTTACTCAATAATAAAAAGAAAATTCACTTATTCACCCAGCTATTCAAAATACACCTTAAAACAGTGATGGATGTTAATGGCTGAGTGGAATTTCATCCCATTAATTTACTTACAAATTCTCAATTGTTAGACAATAAGAAAATTTCTAATTTTTTGCTAATATAAGCAGTTTGCTTACTTCCTTAATTATTTCTTTGAGATAGGCTTCTAGAAGAATCACTGGGTCAAGGGAATGTATATCCCCAAGTGTTTTATATTTATTGCCAAGTTGCCCTCCAGAAAGGCCTAGCCAGCTACACATTCCCACCTGCAGTTCAGGAAAGAAAGCTCTTACCTCCTCACACCCTCACTAGCACAGGCTGTTA